>CANNZV010003539.1:29671-89968 GCA_947561585.1 Caprella mutica
ATTTGCAAATAAAGAACACAAAATGAGAAATAAAATAAAATAACTATTGATATTTGTAAATGCACTCTAACAACCACCAATAGTTGTAAATAAAGTACACAGTGAAGAGTTAAAACAACCACCAATAGTTGTAAATAAAGTGCACAGTGAAGAGTCAAAACAACCACCAATAGTTGTAAATAAAGTACACAGTGAAGAGTTAAAACAACCACCAATAGTTGTAAATAAAGTGCACAGTGAAGAGTTAAAACAACCACCAATAGTTGTAAATAAAGTGCACAGTGAAGAGTTAAAACAACCACCAATAGTTGTAAATAAAGTACACAGTGAAGAGTTAAAACAACCACCAATAGTTGTAAATAAAGTGCACAGTGAAGAGTTAAAACAACCACCAATAGTTTTAAATAAAGTGCACAGTGAAGAGTTAAAACAACCACCAATAGTTGTAAATAAAATGCACAGTGAAGAGTTAAAACAACCACCAATAGTTGTAAATAAAATGCACAGTGAAGAGTTAAAACAACCACCAATAGTTGTAAATAAAATGCACAGTGAAGAGTTAAAACAACCACCAATAGTTGTAAATAAAATGCACAGTGAAGAGTTAAAACAACCACCAATAGTTGTAAATAAAGTTCACAGTGAAGAGTTAAAACAACCACCAATAGTTGTAAATAAAGTGCACGGTGAAGAGTTAAAACAACCACCAATAGTTGTAAATAAAGTGCACAGTGAAGAGTTAAAACAACCACCAATAGTTGTAAATAAAGTACACGGTGAAGAGTTAAAACAACCACCAATAGTTGTAAATAAAGTGCACAGTGAAGAGTTAAAACAACCACCAATAGTTGTAAATAAAGTACACGGTGAAGAGTTAAAACAACCACCAATAGTTGTAAATAAAGTGCACAGTGAATGGGTAAAACAACCACCAATAGTTGTAAATAAAGTGCACAGTGAAGAGTTAAAACAACCACCAATAGTTGTAATTAAAGTGCACAGTGAAGAGTTAAAACAACCACCAATAGTTGTAAATAAAGTACACAGTGAAGGGTTAAAACAACCACCAATAGTTGTAAATAAAGTGCACAGTGAAGAGTTAAAACAACCACCAATAGTTGTAAATAAAGTGCACAGTGAAGAGTTAAAACAACCACCAATAGTTGTAAATAAAGTGCACAGTGAAGAGTTAAAACAACCACCAATAGTTGTAAATAAAGTACACGGTGAAGAGTTAAAACAACCACCAATAGTTGTAAATAAAGTGCACAGTGAATGGGTAAAACAACCACCAATAGTTGTAAATAAAGTGCACAGTGAAGAGTTAAAACAACCACCAATAGTTGTAATTAAAGTGCACAGTGAAGAGTTAAAACAACCACCAATAGTTGTAAATAAAGTACACAGTGAAGGGTTAAAACAACCACCAATAGTTGTAAATAAAGTGCACAGTGAAGAGTTAAAACATCCACCAATAGTTGTAAATAAAGTGCACAGTAAATGGGTAAAACAACCACCAATAGTTGTAATTAAAGTGCACAGTGAAGAGTTAAAACAACCACCAATAGTTGTAAATAAAGTGCACAGTGAAGGGTTAAAACAACCACCAAAACTTACACTGAGTTGTTCTCAGTGTAAGTTCATTAAATTGATGCACTCATTCAATTACCTATAGTTATAGTTATAGTATATTCACAATACTGCAGCCAAAGATTCCATTTATAAGTATACCTTCATAGTAAGAATATATTGACAAATTATAATATGAGCTATGCGTGAACAAAGGAATAATTCAAGTATGAACCATTTATTTAATTACAGTAATTAGAGTTTTCCAATATTATGAATAAATAAAATAATCTATATACTTATGAACTTGTTTGGTTGCTTGTATGTTTGCACACTGAAGAAATAAGACGAAATTATGCCTATTAACCAATTAAAATGAACTCTAAATTTTAATGGCAACTAAGTGGAAGATCAAGAGTATCCTAGATACGACAGCTAGGGTATTCTAGATACGATAGCTAGGGTATTCTAGATACGATAGCTAGTGTATCTTAGATACGATAGCTAGGGTATCCTAGATACGACAGCTAGGGTATTCTAGATACGATATCTAGGGTATTCTAGATACGATAGCTAGGGTATCCTAGATACGATAGCTAGGGTATCCTAGATACGATAGCTAGGGTATCCTAGATACGACAGCTAGGGTATTCTAGATACGACAGCTAGGGTATTCTAGATACGATAGCTACGGTATCCTAGATACGATAGCTAGGGTATCCTAGATACGATAGCTAGGGTATCCTAGATACGATAGCTAGGGTATCCTAGATACGACAGCTAGGGTATTCTAGATACGACAGCTAGGGTATCCTAAATACGACAGCTAGGGTATCCTAGATACGATAGCTAGGGTATCCTAGATACGATAGCTAGGGTATCCTAGATACGATAGCTAGGGTATCCTAGATACGATAGCTAGGGTATCCTAGATACGATAGCTAGGGTATCCTAGATACGATAGCTAGTGTATCCTAGATACGATAGCTAGGGTATCCTAGATACGACAGCTAGGGTATTCTAGATACGACAGCTAGGGTATCCTAGATACGATAGCTAGGGTATCCTAGATACGATAGCTAGGGTATCCTAGATACGATAGCTAGGGTATCCTAGATACGATAGCTAGGGTATCCTAGATACGATAGCTAGGGTATCCTAGATACGATAGCTAGGGTATCCTAGATACGATAGCTAGTGTATCCTAGATACGATAGCTAGGGTATCCTAGATACGACAGCTAGGGTATTCTAGATACGACAGCTAGGGTATCCTAGATACGATAGCTAGGGTATCCTAGATACGATAGCTAGGGTATCCTAGATACGATAGCTAGGGTATCCTAGATACGATAGCTAGGGTATCCTAGATACGATAGCTAGGGTATCCTAGATACGATAGCTAGGCTATTCTAGATACGATAGCTAGGGTATTCTAGATACGACAGCTAGGGTATCCTAGATACGATAGCTAGGGTATCCTAGATACGATAGCTAGGGTATCCTAGATACGATAGCTAGGGTATCCTAGATACGATAGCTAGGGTATCCTAGATACGATAGCTATAAAAAATTACCACATAGCAAATGTCTGCGACTCTGTTTTCGGTGCAAAAAACTGTTCGAATCATAATCATAAAATATTCAAGTAATTTAACATTTCATTGTTAATAGGAAAATATATAGTAAGATCTGACTAAATAAGGGGTCACGGGTATAGTACCTACGTCGTGTAGAATAAAAATAATGCACCTCTACATTCTATATACAGTATAAGCATGTAGATGTAGGTAAAGTAAACCAACTATGTTTGTAGAATAAAGAGTGATTGTTTAAATGAAGGGATCCAATACCCTGTAACCAGATGATATTAAATACTCTGACCCTAATAATTATAGAAATTAATGCTTCAGTTGTAAGATATGCGGGATTTAGATCGGTATCGAATGGTTATTATATGCAATAATTATAGGAGAGGCAAAAATACATCTGCATTGCAACGTAATAGTGTTTGCAATATTGTAATAAAGTTTTGCAAGTTATGTTTGTAGAAATATATGAAGTTATTGTAGATAAAAATGATTAATTGTCTTACTTCTTCGTTATATTTGCAATCAATGCATCAATAAAAATAATTGACCTATATGAGTAATTGGATCTAAGGTTAGAAGGGATAAGTTCCGAGTTATCGGACAGTTCTACTTTTTCGATCATATAAGAAAAATATGTAATATAGCAATACGAATTAAAATATTGAGTTATATCATAAAATGTATATTTTTCTCTTCTTGGATCGTAAATGTGAACAGTCTGATAACTTGTAACTTACCCTATAATATAAGCTATAGGACCTATAGGACTTACCCTATACTATAACCTATAGTATAGACTATAGGTTATAGTATGTAAGAAATATAGTGCGTATCTTATTCTTTTAATATTTACAAAAACTGATTGAGTATTAATTAGTACATATACTGATCTAATTTAGCTAACAATATTGATCATTTAATTTTTCTTCTGTATATTTCAAAAAATAAGTTCAAATGACCGAATTGGTCATTTGAACTTTATTATTATTATTATATCAGAAATGAAACAGTCAACGGTAAGTACTTTTAATCCGCGTAGTTTTCTTTGCGCCTTTTACATGGTTAACTAAAGAATTTAATTTATGTTTTTGATTCGTAAGTTAAAATATATATAATCATTGCAACTGGAAAATAAATATTTTATTATAATGATTGGATACTTCTATTGAATATTTACACTTCAGTTAAAATATATTGAAGTGAATTTATGCATAGTAATTATGACGTCAGCAGTTAATACGTTACGTGTTGAACGATGTTACGTCTATATATTATACTTTTCATATACAATTTCATATAGCCTTTTTTCAATTATAAAAAATAAAACAAATTTCTTATTTAACATATTAAAATACCAAATTTATAAGAATCATCGATTCATTTTATATTCGATTTTATAAAAATAATCTGGTATAAAAACTAGTCCATTCAAATTAATTAATTACAAAATGGAACAAGTGAATTATGCATGTAAATAAATGAGAATAAAATATAATCTCAAATGGTGTGGCTAATTTTTTAGTTATAACATTCCATTTATTACAACACATCGTTATTAATTTCTGTAAATGAGCGCTGTCTAGAATTTTAACAGAATTCACGGCAACATTGGATAAACACTGAACCAGTGGCCAGAAAAATATCATCTGTGTAGGTAGTGGTAGACTTAACTTATCCTTGTGATCTAGTGCTTATTATTAATTTAAAGACAATTTGAGATTGGAGTATTGAACTTTACAATACAGAAAGTGATATTTCTTGTAATTTAGATGAATAGGTAAGTTGTGTTTCATTAATAGAAGATATACCTACCTACCTAACCGACCAGTTGACGGTCTCTTTTGTGTGGTCAGCTGATTCTAGAATGAATACGGTAACGAGGTGTTCTATTTGTCATTTGCTGTCATATAAATCCTATGAAAGCAAGTAAATTGACTTTATTTTGGTGTTTCGTATTCGAAATAGTGGTTTTCTTGTTTTTTTACAACTTGGGAGTAGGGTAGGTAACTTTTAAGTAGTAATTACCTAACGCCTTGTTCCAATTTAATCATTGATTTCATGCTGACAGCTAACTTGCTTATAATTCGTATAGCCTATTGTCTGATCGGTACTGTCCGTACTTCGTAGGTATCTACCTACTCTTATCAATTTATTTGATTACCTAAGCGGGCTAAGCCATTTGTTTTAATTGAAAATACCTAACTACTAGGTAGGTTAATACTTAATTCATCTCAGCAGTTTGAGAAAATGAGAATTTAAGAATAATTAATTTCTCTCCAAAATGATCAAATTATCATAAATTCTCTCCAATTTTTTTTAAATAGCATAGGAGAATAGATATTTCTCACCATGACCCACTTACAATTTAAGGGCTCGGAATAACTGTCCCAGTCTGCAGAACATAGGACATTTTTAACATTTTCTGTGCGAACAATCCTTAATATCTTCCTATATTTACATGTATGATGTATTTTACTGAGAACAGAAGCCAAAATTAAAAATAGAGTATTTCTTCCAGTCTGTATTTGGTGCACAAAATCCCACTGACTTTTTCAAAAAGCTGAAAAAATCCACCATAAATTTCTAGTAATTTGGCTGATCCACCAACATTTCCCCAATTTATCCACCAAAAATTAATGGTAACATAAAAATAAATAACTAGATATCCACTGACAGATCAACTTTGCCAGAATACCAGTCTGCAGAATATGTGAGATATTTGGGATATTCTCTCCGAACAATTTTGAATTAATTCCTATATTTACATTAATTTTGCTACGAACACTTCTGAATTAATTCCTATATTTACATTAATTTTGCTACGAACAGATTATGAGATCTCTACGAACACTAAACCAGTTTCTGCAGACTGGCCAGAATATTATTTTCTAAGGGGAAAAAAGTCAAAAAGTGTTGTGGGGGAATTTACTGCGAATACATACTGGGCACCCAGACTGGAAAAGTCAAATTTTAACAGAGTGACTCCTGAGTACTAATCACTGCGTTGTTCAATTATTTATCAATTCTGCGGAGTTATCAATGTTAAAATAAATTTATTTATTCTACTACGGAGTTGAAATTATGCACAGTAATTAAGATACTTTAGTTACCGGTCTTATCCCTGAAAAGTTTTCTATGAGAGGTAATGAATAGAAAACTTGCCATGCCTGATGCCAGTACCTTGCCATGTAGTAACAAACATTTATATTACTTTGTTATACCTACTTACAGGAAAGGTGATCAGTTTAAACAACTTAATAGGAATTTCATAAAGTATGCAAATTGCAATAGTAACTCACTAAACTTAGTAATGTAATGTCACTTAAAACACTCACTACCTAGACAAAAAATGACAGCCCACACCATGTTAAGCAGCCTGCATATGTTTGTTTAACAGAATATGTTAGGCATATAGCCATATACCTATCTCTCACTATTTTTTACATACAAATTAAATGCTATCAAATAAAAGTTGAATCAATGTATCCTTTTTAAAAGCAACTGTGTTTCAATGACGTATCATGATTTCCCTCCAATTTAGCAGTGACCAGTGTTGCCATATCCACCGTGATGATTCCTCTGATATTTTTTTCTTTGCAATTTCATTTGCTTAATATCTTTAATAATACTACATAGTCTACATTCAAATTTGAATTGATACTACCTAATTTATAAATCTTTCATTGAAAAATAGGTACATTACAAAGTTTATTCTGATTTCTGCACTGTTCCATACGTTAACTAGGTACCAATTCATAATTTCATTGTTAGGTATATAGGGACTAGGGTAAGTTACTATATATCAGACAGTTTCACATTTTCGATCAAAGAAACTTTTATTTATAGGCAGCTAAGAGCTCTTTCAGATATCACTTCTATATGAATACTTTAATAATAGAGAATACAAAATTGACACAAATTACCTGTTCTAGACAAAACGATCTGTCCAGATTAACATAAATTTTTATATACTAACCAATAGGTAGTTTTGAGGAAGTAGGATTATTTAGGTACCTAAAAATATTATTCAAGTACAAATTAATACGATCGGGAAATTTAGATTTGCAGTTTATTAAATTTAACAACTTCAAATATAAATTTCCCTATCGTATTAGACCCTATTGCATAAATAATATTTGTAGGTAGGTACTTACCTAATTCCTTTTTTTTAAACTATTAGTTAGTCGATATGAATAGTTTCTGCTATTATTTTAAACTGAAGTAATGTTGGTTCTAGGTACCATACAAATTATCAGTTACTTCCACATCTTTCATCGTATAAGAATAAATGATACCTATAGGCTACCTAGTAATAATTTTAATATTTAATTGGATATCAGTAAAAGTAAAAATTAAATAATCATTTTATATAGTATTTTTATATGACCGAAGATGTGAAACTGAAAATAATTCGTAACTTACCTTTAACGATTTGTTAATAGCTCAATAATTATTTACAATTAATACTACGAAATACCTAATACGTTCAGAAAATTTAGATTTAAAAAATTACTGTTTATTTAATTATGTATACCTAGATATCACGTAAATATTAAATTGTAAATATTTTAAACTGAAGGAATGCAGGTAGGTATATTAATAGTACCGGCCACAGAACACTGAATATAGTACTGACCATAGATCTCTGACGTCACAGTCGTCAATATAAACGCTCTCTTGAAAACATCTTATTATCTTTGCTGGTTGATTGGCAATTAAAAAAGACCTTTTTCAATAGAGGGAGCCCTATCTACCTATGAAATTATGTACAGGATTATCTATTGCCCAGCTACTACGCAATAATAAACTAAATCTTCTTTGCAACAAATTGACACCATTTTGCTAGTACTACGCATTTAAAATAATGGACTCTTACTGAACTTTTGAAACGAAGCCTCTGATTGGATTTGATGGAAGACTGTTGTCTTGCGTGATCTAATTGGCTCTAGGGTAAGTTCCGAATCATCGGTCATATAAAAAATGCGATATAAAAATGGTTAATAATAATAAAAATTGTATCATTTTTTTAAATGACCGAAGATGCAGTACTGATCGATAATTTGTAACTTACCCTAGCCTGTTTTGATAATGCTTTATTAAATAAATTAATTATATAGGCTTAAATAATTTTTTGAATACAGAATATCTAATTCACTCCTTACTTCTAAATAAGCTTGGTACATTTGTTTTCTCTACAATTTTTGAATCGTAAATACCTAGGTAGTTACATAAAATTTAATAATGTTTAAAATAAATGAGTCTATGTATCAATTTGTGACATCATCACAGGAACCCACTAAAATTTAATAATGAAGAGCTTACAACAGTTCTAAAGCTCAAATAATCAATTTAAGTACCTATTTCATTGAATCAAAATAGCTTGGGAAAGACTGGTACTTGGTAGTGGTAAGTTACAAATTATCAGGCATGTTCACATTTTCGATCCGGATCATGTAAGAAGGTAGTAAATTAGGCTAATAAATATATAATTTAACATTTCGACTCATTATTTTTGATTGATATCCATGATACCTATAGGCATCATGGATAGCAATTAAAAAGTTGAAATTTTAAATTGTGTAATTTTTTTTATATTTTTGAAAATGAGAACCTGTCCGATAATTAGTATCTACTCTATTGATATGATAAATGATATCTATAGATTGCTTTAGGCACTTCAATTAGTAATGTTGCTATTATTACGTCATCAAATTTCAACCAATCACAGTCCGTTTTAACTGCTCTCACTACTAGTGTTTATTTACAAACTTATGATTTGATGACATATAGCAAATATTGTACATAGTTTTATATGTAATAGTTAAGGCCGTAATGTTTGGACCTTGGGGAGAAATTTTGATGGATTAGACTACGTAAAGTAAGCCCTATCGAAAATCTGCTAGGTATGACTATTAATTTATTCTTTGATCTTTGCTTGCGGAGTTGAGTTTATTCAAATGAATAACCAATTTCTGCGTTGTTTAAACATATAATGTGTTATTTTCACGGAGTTGTCTTTAGGTTTTATTTTCACGGAGTTGATTCTGAACATCCAACGGAGTTACTAGTCAATCAGAAGAGAGTTATTTTTCCACCCTGGCTGGGCACTAGTCTGAAGAGTGTGCTCTATCACTCTCCAGATTACCAGATATTTTATGTTGGGTGTAATTTCTCCAAAACTTTCATAAATCGTAATAATTAGTCTACCTGAACATGGACCAAGTAAAATAGTGGCTCACAAACTCTCCATTGTCTCTCCAAAATGATCAAATTATCATATTCAAAATAGCATTGTAGGAAAATGGTTATTTTTTGCCATTTGCAATTGAAGGGCTCACAAACTCTCCATTAAAATGGTGAGTTTGGACATGCATTATTACTTGGCTTTTGGAGAGATGAATGGAGAGAGTAGAGCAAGCTACATTAACTAATATGAATTAGGGATCAGAGACTCCAGGTAATTAAGCATGGTCCTTTTTTCACCATTTTGAGGATAGTTGATTGTAGCTATTTTGTGCACTTCAATTGCAAAATAGAGAAATTTTCAGTTTATTTCAGTGAGAAATTTAGCTTTCTTTCAGAAAGTGCTAGAGTGATTAATGTTCATGAAGCTCAATAGTTTATTTGGGCAAGACTGTTCTTTGAACATCTTTGAAAACCATTTATTTAAAATATCTTACTGTGGAATTTAGAATACGAAATAAATTGCAAAACATTTAAATTATGAGTAAATCTGAAATATACAAATGCATCGTATACGAACCATAAGGATTTCTAATAGAGGAAATCATCATCTGAGAGCTAAAGTTCTCTTTTTAAATATCTCTAATGTAGATCTAGATCTGGCTTCTACAAACTTGATGACCCTAGTCATTTTCTCTCTTACACTGGCTATTTATTTCCCCCTTCTCTGTTATATTAAAGATCTTTACAGCTTTGTTTTACTAAATAGTTTCAAAGTTATGTAATCAGGAATGTAGCTAAGTAAAATAGTATGTCTCATAAACTCTTCATTTTTCTCTCAAGCTCTCTCCAAAATGATCAAATTATCATAAATTCTCCAAAATAATATTGTAGCATAAAGGGCCGTACAAACATAGGCTTTTTCAAGCCTTTTCACCAGACTTTTTGTTAAGCTCCTCCTACTTTTTCCATAAGAATATAGGAAAAATTGATAGAATAATCATTTATTTCCGTTGGTAAATAACAATTTTATAGTTTTTTCTTATTCTCGTGGAAAAAGTAGAAGGAGCTTAGCACGAAGTCTGATAGAAAGACTTGAAAAGCCCTACTAAAGCCTCCCCTTATGAGAAAATTAGATATTTCTCACTATTTACAATTGAAGTGGTCAAAGTATGTCTCCAAACTCTCCATTAAAATAGTGAGTTTGGACATGCTTTTTACCTGGGAATGTTGGTATGCTCTAAATATAATAATTGTATTTCTATTTGGGACTATTAATATGTATGATGTTTGCTGCAGTTGCTAAATGTAAGGTTTTGCTCCCACTGTGATGCCATACATATGCATTTATATATTTTCAATGACTAAATATTCTCACAAATGTCAAACTTTATTATCATACGGTTTTCTAGTTTCCATTTAACAATTTTATTGTCTTGTTTATAAAGACTATATTTTTCATTGATATCATGAACGTGTAACATTGTGTTGCTGAATTCCAAAATTGTACTCAATAAAAGAGAATATTTTATATAAGAAAAAATTTTAACTAGGGTAAGTTACGAATTATTGGTCGATACTACATCTTCGATCATAGAAGAAAATAATAATATATAGTAATAATAATTTTTATATTGTTTTTCTTGTGTCCAAAGATGTAGTACTGACTGATAATTCATAATTTACCCTAGCAATATTTAAAGTTGTAAATAAGACTATTTTTTTCTTTGAAATTAAGCCCCTTGCATACCAAATATCAAAAATGGCTAAATTATATTTTGAAAGTTGTACTTTTGAGGACACTATACATGCATAATGTTGATGAATTCTCGAGAAATCATAAATTGCAATGAAATAGTTATTGTGATTTAAATATTAATTTTAGTGAGAAAATCAAAACATGGCAAAATTTAACCAATCTCATTCTATTTGTTATTTTAAAGGTCCCTCCAAGAATTTTTTTATTGTTTCAATCAACGAGGCTAATGTTTCTTATCATTTTACTGCAAATCCCATCAAATTTGATAGCATATTTTTAATATTCGTGTAAAGGTTTAAAATGGGATAAACTTATTACAATTAATATCTTTAATGACACATTGTTTGTTTAAAAATCTAAATTTACAATCAAAACAAAGAGTGTACAATCTTCTTTCTCAGTGTCAGATTAGTGATTCGGTCAATTGTTGCTCTCGGAGTATAAAAAAACTTTGAAAGCAAGTAATAAAATATTTACTGAACCGAATTGTATGCGGTTTTCGGAATAATGATCCTAGACCTTAGTTCTATATTATGTAATAAACTCATTTTTTTTCCTGGAGCCTGGAGAGGACCTTAAAAGTTTAATTTGAATGTCTTGCCTAAATTCTGATACTTTATCAATATTCCTTGTCTAAAATTTCAAATATTTTTCCCACTGATAGTTAATTTATTTGTTTTCCTTTTTTTCAGTATGACGAGAGAGACTGGTCGTCTTACATACAAGATCTACGTTGGTAATTTATCCCCCTTAACTACCACAGAAGATCTGTATGAAATTTTCAAGAGGCATGGTAACGTCGTTGAAGCAATTGTATTACATGGGAAAGGATTTGGTTTTGTGGTACGTGAACTTTATTCACACTAGTGTTTTTTTGTTTTCTAATGCAATTTATCCTTCACATTCCTGATAGTATGTTTAGATTTACACTGATGAATCATTATTATTTTGGTAGTTCAATCTAATAACACAATTCTCACTAGTTAATATCATAGCAGTTGCTTTGGTGTAGTTTCTCTTGTATAATTCATAATAGCTTAACTCAAATATTCTCAATATGATTATTAAATCCTTTAATAAATATAGCTTAATTTATTACATAGTTGAATGAATACTCTTTATCAGTGCATCTCTAAAATAGTCCTATTTTCATAATAGCATTAGCTAATTTTCTGTGGTTTCTCACTAGTTTGATTTCAACTTACGACTTTTCAGCATTCTAATTCATAATTACTTTTTATTGTGTGTGCTTGCTCATTTTTTGTAATTTCATTATAACACTAGTAGTGCAGGAGTGATTTCTTTCAAATTATGATTACTCCATTTTGTGAGTTTTAATAGGTAAATTACTGGGTGTAATTTTTCTACAGCAAAACAATTCATTGAACTCTATTCATTTTCAAATAAAATATTGTTCGCATCAAGGATGTGTCTTGTCAATAGTGACAATACTCAGAATTAAGAGAGTCCCACAATATCTGTGGATATTTTCTACCCAGATTCCTTATTAATAGTTCAATTTTTGCTATGCCTTATCCACCACTAATTATTTTTTCCCAATCTTTCCTTGCGTTGTTGTCTCACTCGTTCCTGGTGGTTACCTAAATTATTGTGTGGCACTAAATAGCACATGGCTAATGAACACGAAGGATCATACGCAATGAAAAGTCTACACAAGTATAACCTCCATGGTAAAGGTAAGTTACAATGGAAGGGAATCGTCCCCTCCTTCTGTCTGTGTTATAAAGCGCTTTCTTAATTATTGATTAGTTGATGCTAATTTCCTAATGACTGCATATGCTCTATTAAAAATAGTCACTTTTCCATTCAGAATGATATTGAAAACATTTCAAACTTGTAACTGGATATTTTTATTCGGATATATCACTCTAGTACCTAAATTACATGTAGAATGTTCATACTTGAAAACATTGATGACAAAATATTCTTGTCTTTCTTTTCAGAAATTTTACTTCAGCAAGCTACTAACCCGAAGAAGGCTTCAGTAGTTAATAATAGTCACAAAGCATCAATTGGTAAAGGAGTTTCTAATTTAGATGACTTCAGTGAATCGTCTGAGGTAAGTTTCTCTCATTAAGCTCCTGAAATTCTAGATAGCAGTGAAAATGAAGGATTACTTGCTAATCTTGGATGTTCTTTTTCTTTCAGTATGATACACAATATTTAGAACAAGAAATCGGTAACCTTTTAGACAATACCTCTCCTAGTGAACTACAACAGCACTCTGATTTGAGTCGAAATAGCTCAGCAACTAGCATTCGATCACTCCAACAATATCAAAGTAGTGGTGTCAATGGTTTGGAACAGCTCAATTCCCTCCAAGCAGCATTTAATGGCAATGGTTTTATGCACCAATCTCTAGGTGTTGGTTCGCAGCAATCTCTAGGTGTTGGTTCGCAGCAATCTCTAGGTGTTGGTTCACAACAGTCTCTAGGTGTTGGGTCTCACCAGCAATTAGGTGTGAATGCACTGTTAGGTTTGAACACTCACCAACAACTAGGTGTTAGCTCTAACCAGCCTCTTGGTATTAGCTCTAACAATATTAATCTTGTCAACAATTTGAATGGAAATAATATTGGTAGGACTGGTAATTCCACTTGGTGCGTTCCTGTTACTAATAATACACCTGCTGTGATAGGTCAACTTCCATTAGGCAACCAGACTTTACCAACTAACTCCATCTTCAGTGTGCCTCCATCAAATAACCGAATACTTCCCTCTCTCAATCCTGATCTAATGAATCGAAACAATGGTGGTCCTTTCTCCTCTAATGGTCACATGAACTTACCGACTACATCTAAAACTGACTCTTCCTTCTTGAATAGATTTAATCAGTATGCTAATCAGTCTATGAACGGTGCTCAACGGTTGAACAGTAATTTCAAAACAGATTCCTTGCAACAAAGCTCTGCATTGAATCAAGACTCTTACCTGGAACAGCACGCAAGAGAGATACAAGCTCAGTTTCTCCAAACTCAAGTTGATAGAGAATTGGAACAGGATAAATTGTTAGCTAAAAGTTCCATTGTGGACAGCCTTCGTAATTTTAGCAGTCCAATCAACAGTACAAGTATGGCGAGTGGATTACCTCGTGGTAATCTATCTCTTCTCTCAACCACTATAGACTCTACTCTGACCAATGGCAGAACAGACTCTAATGCGTACTGTAATATGTGCAAACAAGTTTATGACAATCAGAAAAGAATTCCCAAGATTTTAAGCTGTACGCACACTCTCTGTCTGAGCTGTTTGCGTGCTCTGTCTCTTGGAAGTGACCGAGTGAAGTGCCCCATATGTGAAGTCACCACCATGCTGAATGAAAATGATGTCACACGGCTCACAACCAATCAGTGCCTGATATCTGCCACTGCTGCTGATAACAGTGATATTGACACAAAGACTTATTCTCTCATCAACAGCTTGTCTCAACTTGGCAAAAATAATTACAATCAATCGTCTGATGCTCTCAAACCGTGAGTAATGAACATATCAAAATCTGTGTGAGCATGCTGCATCCTGTATAAGTTATGCTGGATCCCGTTTGAATATTCTGGATCCTGTATGAATTATGCTGGACCCCGTGTAAACATGCATGATGGAATACTGTAGTTTATATTTGTTCTAGTAAACTAATCTCTATTTCTTTTCTTCACAGTGAAGTGTGTGCAACTTGTTCTGGTTCATCTACTGATCAACATGTGCTGAAATGTAGGAAAGATGGACATACTCTAGTCCCTACTTTGGAGGCTGTTGATATAATAGTGAGGCAGTTGCAGCCTTACATCACGGAGGAGGTCAGCATGCTCCAACAGACAATGATTCATCGGAACGCCAAGAAGGAACGTTACGAAAGTGCTTTGCGAGCTGTTCAAAAGTTCACTACAGAGCTAAATATTAAAGTGAGTATATTGACTTTATTAGTATTGTTGAGTATCAAAGTTTAATTATATCATTATTCATTAACATTTTTTTTTATTTCAGATTGCGAAGGAAACTAAAACTCAAGCTATGTACAACTTAATGCTGGATAATTTGAAAAGCGTGTACGATAGTCTAATGTACAATTCTTACAACGATCTAGTAAAGATCTATCACGTTGTCAAGGAATGCAAATCTAATATAGATGTATCTCTTTCAAATGCTCACATGGATTCTCTTGTAGATGAGGCTGTCAGAGCTGTCATTGTCCAAGTTCATCAAAAGACACTTAATAAAGTTAACAAACTGGGCATTCTTCAGAATGAAGTATTCGTTATGGACAATGGTGGTATTTTAGATAACGCCAGAGATGGTAATTACGCCAACGCCCTACTTCAGTACATGGTCAATGATCTACTTAAATCAAGAATCGATCACAACAAAACATTGCAAAAGCAAGCTATGAACACAACTGAGAAGTGTCTAGCAGGAATCAATGATGACAGTAGTAGTGTTGAGAATCTAACTTCATCTGGAACGTCAAGCGTCTCTCCTGATATCAATTCCGAGATCACCAATGGAGCCAGCAGTGTATTTAGGTCATTGACTACTTCTACTTCTGCTACCCCTGATATAAATCACTCTGAGAGGAATGATGTGGATAATAACTTGGATATCACATACCTGCTTCAAACAACTGAAGCTATTGAAGCTGAACATTCTAAACAGAAGAATATTGATAACTATGTTAGCAGTGCTCTGGGTCTCTCGAATATTTGTAACAGAGTGATGAATAATGAACTGAATGATAAAAATGCTCCAATGGAAATGAGTTTTATGGATGATAGTACGTTAAACAACACCTCTACTGTCACAGCTACTTCCAATTCTCAAACTTTAAACCTCAACATGGAACGTATGCGTGTTACAGAGGAATTGCCTGTTTCATCAGCCAAGTCTAATTCCAGAGCTGCCTCATCTGAAGAGAATTCCAATCGTTCCAGCGAAATCAAACCTTTCTCTTACCTTGACGCTGCCAAGAAACCTGCTAAACCTGATCCTACACCCAAACTAGAAGTAGTAAAAATACCTGTCACAATCAAACAAACTAAAAATCCTCACGCCTGGCTGAAGGTCACTGTTGATGGTGAACCAATTGGAAGAATAGTGTTCCAGTTAAGACCAGACCGGGCCCCTCGTATGTGTGAAAATTTCCTGGGTCTCTGTACCGGTAAGCCTGGTTACGGTTACAAAGGCACTCACTTCTTTAAAAATGGCGAAGGTTTCCTTGCTGGTGGCGATGTGGAGTATGATGATGGCAGGGGTGGCTACTCTATCTTTGATAAGGATAAGTTTGAAGCTGACCTGTGTCCCCTTAAGGATGAAGTAGGGATGATTCGTTTCAAGGGCAACGGTACAAGTGAACGTGGAAAGGGGATGGTTGGATCTCAGTTCATGGTGTGGTATGCAGAACGAGAATTCAAGAAGTTTTCTTACAGTTTGGTGTTCGGCCGCGTTGTAGACGGCATGGATGTCGTGAAGAAGGCCGCCAATGTTGATCTGGGAATACATGACGTCATGATAGAAGATTGCGGTGGTGGGTTCTAAACCTGTTCACCTCTGAACTAGAGTTCGATTGAACAGCAAATAAATCAGTTTATATTCTAAATATAATTTCCTCTTAACCTTCTGTATAACCCTAAAGAGTGTGTGTGTGTCCGTGTGTTTAGAATTCTTTCTATTTTTCCAATGTGCCTTTTGTCTCGTGCCTCATTGTTGTTATCGATTATCCAGTAAGAGACACTGCCTTAGATGGGAAACTTCTATGAGGATAATGTGAGCAACAGTGACATTTGTGTTTAAAACTTATAAGACTAATTTCCAATCTTACTTTGGCAATTGACCTCGTTCTAATTTATAGTGCTAGAATTATTGATTCACTTCTCAGAGAGTAAAGCAATATGAGTTTTAGTGGTTTAATTTTCGTGTAAGCTATTGAACGAATTAATTTAAATATGGGTTCATTATGTCGGTGTTTGTTTGAATGTTGCAATATCCGACTATTTGGTATTGTTATTCTTTTTTTTATTATTCAATGGGTTTTCTATATATATATATATATTATATAACTATTTTAATTGTCACTGTAATTGTAAGTAGCATTTTATTCAATAATATGAACGTAGAGATTGCCTCGATGCGCCGTCTCTTCTGTTCTTTTTTTCCTACTAGCTGATTATACATCATATTACAAGTTTTGACTGCATGCTACATAATACACCCAACCATTTCAGATGTTTGATTGATCGTGCTGAACTACTATATTGCAAACATTCCATTGCGAATAATAAAAATTGAGGTTTTCGGTTGCTAAATAACGTTGAATATATCGGCGTTTATGCTCAGTCTAGAATCTAACTTTTATATTACCTGTGTTATCAACAAATTGTGAGAAAATATACACGGACGTTGAAACAAGTGGTTTTATTTCACTTAAGGGGACTCAATGACTTTTCGTAACTTTTTTTTATTAATAATGATACGTTTGTATCATGACCCATGCAGAAATTCTTATTTAGGGGGAAAAATTGTACAACCCCCTCCTTCCCCCCTCACCCCCCAAAAAACTCATGGGGGTATTTCGTAAAGCTAGAAATTCATCCAAAACTAAGAGATAAACAAACTGATTTCGGAAATGGATTTCTGGGACATATTCACATCATTGCTATTTTTTTGGCCTTCAGTTTTTTAATATTTTGAAAAAATGAAAAAAAAATCTATATGCACTAAATTGGAAAATATGGCAAATGTAGCATATATATCACTAGGGGTGGGACAATATGCTTTAGGCATATAAAAATATTCTTGAGCATATTTGTCGTTAGAGCTTTTTTTTTATGCTCATAAAGTTAAGCATATTTTTTCCGAAAAGAATATGCTTTTACTCACATAAAGGTGGTTGATAATTAAAAGTTATACGAAATTTTCAATTACAAATGTATTAATAATAATTCGTTCGTACAAGCAGAGTATCACTCCGTACAGTACTTAAAAAGAGGGAAAAGGAAAGTTCAGTAAGAATTTCGTATATTCTATTGAAAATATTACGGAAGCTTTGAATTCTGTATCCTTACAATTGACTAAAACCCTTTAGAGATAACAAAAATTCACAAAATGCTTCATTACCAATGTCTTCTTAACATGATTATAGAGCGTCAATTTCCATCGTAAGCCTACACTTTGTCACTGGTAAATTTGAGTATTTCTTTGTAGAAATTTGTTCCTCTTTCAGTAATTCTTTTTCTAGGGTATCACACAGAGAAAAAAAGTTTACTCATATCTAATGGGTCATCAATTTATGCTTTGAATCAATTTATTACGTGAGTTGGTTGGACTTTATTCATGATTTCATGTGTGTTAAAACAAAAATGACCTGGTGTGTCATCAAACATTAGTTAATTCAATCCATTTTATGGATTGAATTAACTTACTATGAGAGTTAAAAGTTCCTTTTTTAGAAATTTAAAGTATGTTGAAACAACTATGACAGAGTGTATTGCAGGAACTCACAACGACTGTTAATCCAATGTATCTGGTGTATAAATTAACTTACTATGCGAGTTGGTGCAACTTTTTCTAAGTTTAGGAGTGTGTCAAAACGACTGTTTTGTTTTAACCCACGTCGATTTAACTACTTTTAAGTAGTACCTGCAACACACCACGTAGGTAGGCGCACAATTAACCCATTCAGATGAGTCAAAACAAATCAAATTTTATTTGATTCAACTAATCCTTTCTCTGTGTGCAGGTGTTATCATTGACCTTCTAGGTTATCTACCTCTGTTGTTGCTCTCTCTAGGAGAAGCCTTTGCGAATGGCCGATTGTTTTCAAAAGATGTTCATAAAAATGAAACATTCGATCTAGACTTTAGAGGGACCTGGTTATGGCTCGGTGGATGGTGAAATAGGTGAAGCCTCGGTCCCGGTAGAAGTAAGAGAAGGCTCAGTGGATGATGAAGCAGGAACAGGCTCGGTAGATGTTGAAGCAAGAGCAGGCTCGGTAGATGGTGAAGCAGGAGCAGGCTCGGTAGATGGTGAAGTAAGAACAGGGTCGGTAGATGGTGAAGTAGGAGCAGGCTCGGTGGATGGTGAAGCAGGAGCAGGCTCGGTGGATGGTGAAGCAGGAGAAGGCTCGATGGATGATGAAGCAGGAGCAGGCTCGGTGGATGATGAAGCAGGAATAGGGTCGGCGGATGGTGTATTTTCTACTTGGTTGCGCTGATAAGTATTTTCTACTTGGTTGCGCTGATAAGGATTTGAACTATTCTCAGCATATTCTGGAAAAGCACCGTCCTTTATCATTTCTCTGGTGAAAGCTTTCTTTTCTAATTTATGCTTATCAAATTCTGAGCCATTTCTGGATCTCTTTGTGGCATCTTACAGCGTCATCGGAGGAACTTTATACAATTTAGCAGCTTTACGTACTGCTGTTCCATTTTCCCAGACGTTACATGCCTGTTCCACATCACAGAAAGAATACTGTTTCATTCTTTTACGTGCGTGCATATACTCGAGGCACATATGAAAAATAAATATAGAGGTGAATTTGTGCATAATGGGGTGAAACCGTACAGAGGAGGATGTGCCTGTACATATTTGTACGATGACACCCACACCACTATTTTATTTTCAAAATGGAATACATCAGATATTAATGAGTTTTAACTAAATATTAACGTTTACATACATAGAGAATATCCTACTGAAAACTAGTATTCGATATGAAGTTTCTAGATAGTAAATTGTAATTGCTATGGCTTAGCTCAAGTAGTGAGAAAAATACATTTTAGTTCTAAAAATATATGACCTCTCACCGAAGGAACATACCAAGAACTCACGCGTCTGCAATTTGTTTCAAACTAATTGCTATTATAATTTATAGGATCACTCAAGTTTCAACGGGTTAGAACATAACAGGTTTTGAGTTATGGGCCTGTACGGATTCACCCGCTGTACGAACTCATCCGGTTCTCCCTACGGTACTGTGTGAACGTGTCCGTTCCATATTTTTTACTGAAGCACTAACAGGACACGTCACGGATAGAAACACTGATGTGTGTGAACAAGCATTTTTCACAAATGGATAGTATCAAGACTGCTTATCCAAATTTAAGTATATCAGAAAAAACTTGATTGCTATTCCTACAATCTTCATTTCTCTGAAATTTGGAGCAATTTTCATTCGCCGTTTTCTAGTGAAAATTTTGAAAGCTTCTTTCTTAGTACGGTAATAAGCCTTACCTAATTTGAAAGTTTAGAAAGTTATGTTTTCAAATTAAAAGATGAATTCATTAAGTATAATAAAATTTTGGACGAATACCCATCGACACCATGTAGTAAGTACCATGAATTAAATAGTTAGAAGGATACTAGCACTCGACAGAAATACCGACAAAGAAAAAGAAGGTGACGTCACTTGGAATACGATTTCAAGGTTCTTGTATTGTTTACTTTGAGTCTGTAGCACAATACTAGCTTTTCTGTACCTTAATACTAGCTTTACAAAAAAACAGCTATTAGCTACTTTATTCTATACAGTTTTCTTTTTTTATTCATTTTGTTAATTTGTATATATTATGAACAACAATATAAAGTTAGTGATCTGTGATTTTCATTCATTCCTTAATTGAAGAAATCCACCCACTAATATTAATTATATATATATATATTTCACCCTATCTATTTTACCGTGATAAATAGTTAATTCATATACATTTTTTATTAAAATTTACTCTCTATAGTTCTTCAGTTTCAACCATTGTTGGAGAATACACAATCGATCGTAGTCGACACAAATCCAATTATTATCGAATCTGAGCTAAATTCAATAAATGATTTCAGTATTAGGTATATATATATATATATAATTATATATTAACATTTACGATGTATTTAATTATATATTTGACTAAGTAATCAAAAGTTATTTCATGAAGATCTATAACCAAATATTTCCGATGCGAGTATCTGTATACCAGGTGACGTCATGAGAGGCGCACGTGACGTCATGAGAGGCGCACGTGACGTCACACTTTCGCACCATTTTCAAGTGCGAGTATCCTTCTAACTATTTAATTCATGGTAAGTACTATCTGTTTTGTTTTGACAAAATAACCATGCTCTTTTAAATAATAAAACAATTATGGCAGTTATTTATATGTATTTTGTAGTCTAAATATAGCTGATAATTATTGTGTTAAGGGTCCTCTCCAGGTTCTGTGAAAACGTCAGAAATCACTATAAATATTCGTATTCCTACTAGTGTTAGGTAGTACCAGTACCACAGTATAGAGAAGATATAGTATCCCAGAGCTATGGGGGGATATTACGCATGTCCCGGTAGGCTGTGATCCGTCACATGTCAACAATGGTGCATACGTTCGTACGTACAGTACAAACACAAAAGATGGCTGCAACACACCCAACTTTTGTTAAATAACGTTTTCGGTGATATTTTTTTAAATTCCACATTACCGCATGCTATTATCCAATCTTTATAGTCATACGGACGAAAATTAAAAATGACTGTTGATGAAATTGCTACTGGTCTTTTTACACCCAAAATAGTAACAAATTTTTAGTCTTGAAGAAGACGATTTATTCAAGATAATTAGATCATTAGTCAGATCGGTCGCGTTGGCCGCCATTTTAATTCTCTATTCCACGTGATCCACAGCAATTCTGTTTACTATGACGTGACCTCTTGCTTACATACATGACGTCACAGCCTACCCAGAATAAATTTGAATAATACATGTAACTGGGGTACTATACTATTCTGTTTACTATGGTAGTACTAAAGAATAATTTTTTAAATAAAAATTACGTTCCTCAATAGTCTTAAATATGATCTTAGAGTCTTGCTGTTATTACGTCACGCACACAACATAAGTCAATTGTCCTTACAATATTTCAATTCTATTTCCCGCTTTCGAAATTACAAGATGGCAGTTCAAACCCTTTTGAAACAGAAATGGTTGAGAGTAGTGTATCTTATTGTTAGTATAATAGCTTTGCTAACTATAGGTACAGCTTTGTTAACACTTTCAGAGAATCCATTTCCTGTAAAATTAAATGAATATCTGATATGTATCTGCTAATAAACATAAAAGCAGTATTAGGTAGGTATATCTACCTAATTCACTTTAGATAAATCTTATTGAAATTTATGCAATTACCAGTGAATTAAATGAATACATGGTATTTTTATAACTGCTATAAGACATAGAAACGACATTATTAAAATTCACTTCAAATCTTATCAAAGTATATACACTCGATTTAAATTAATTAAAACTAATGTCACAGGTCGAGATATCCGCATTTCTGTTTCTAATGCTTGCAGTGAGAAAAAGAATAACAAAGTTGAAAAATCGGAGGTGGGAGTAAGGTAGATTAAGAATCCTTAGAGGTATAATTTCTGTTAAATATAACCTTTTATCAAAATGGTTGACGTAGCTAATGATGCAACTAGAAGGTTATTATCTAAAAAACAAACTCTTGATGATGCTTATGCTGCACCAGCTAAT
The DNA here is from genome assembly GCA_947561585.1 of Caprella mutica. Lineage (NCBI taxonomy): Eukaryota > Metazoa > Arthropoda > Malacostraca > Amphipoda > Caprellidae > Caprella > Caprella mutica. The sequence goes on from CANNZV010003539.1 coordinate 52,302, forward strand.
TTTTTAGAAATAGATGTCATAAACCCCATTACTCATGGCATCGGAAATAAGAGGTACACAGATTACGAAGTCCGGATGCGGGTGAGTTAATTTAATTAAAGAGTAATGAAACTGATTTTACATATTTAGAATTTTTATAAATGGACTTCATTTTTAAGGCTCATCAGTCGTCACATCTCATTTTTTATATACTTTAATAACTTCAAATTATTTAATATTTTATTTGAATTAGTATATTTTGGTCTCTAGTGTTCGATACGTAAGGTATCTAAAAGCTGAGCGGCGCACACCAGTACGGCGCACCAGATTACGGCGCACCACTGTACATTCTATTAGATAGGTAATTTGAATAAAGATTAATGACAAATGGAGTGAATTTGATAGGTAATTGTCGTATCAAATTTATGTCTGACACCTGACGGTACCTGCATCCAATGTTTATACTACACAGTTTAATTATTTGATTGAGATGTTTAATTTGGAATAGGAAATAAAATTCATCATAGAAAACTGTAATTGTAATTTTATGGGGTAACTATTGTAAACTTTCAGTCTGAGATGTAAATAAAAACTTATCAGTTAGCCGTTAGGTAGATGTATCGGGGGGCGTGCCGCCCCCCGAACCCCCCTGCCAGGTCATTAAACAATCATGAAGTGTGCAGAACAACAAACTAGCGGATACAACAAACTACATAACAGTTTTTCACATTGAGGTCATTAATAGAAAGTACAGTGGTGCGCCGTAATGTGGTGCGCCGCTCAGCTTTTAGATACTTATGTAGTGTTCACGTAGCTGTGAAACATCTTCCTATTTTCAATGGTCTGTGGGCCTGTGGCCTTCCCATCAGCCATCAGGCATTCGCTAATCCAAACTGCAGGACCTGGTAGTGTTCTCCAAGAAATTCTCTATATTGGCTTCTGTTTTCAGTAAAATACATGTAAATATCCAAGTAAAATAGTATGTCTCATAAACTCACCATTTGTCTCTCCAGCTCTCTCCAAAATTCAACAAATTCTCTCCAAAATGATCAAATTATCATTAATTCTCTCCAAAATAACATTGTAGCATAGGAGAAAAATAGATCAAACTCGCCATTTGCATTTGAAGGGCTCAAAATAACTGTCAAAAACTCCATGCTTTATTATTTGGGTAAATATAGGAGGAAATTAGGGATTGTTCGCACAGAAAATGTTAATGTCCCATATTCTACAGACTGGCCGCAAATATCTGCTATTATTAATACTTAATAGCACATAACTTTTTAAATATATAGCATAATAGATATAGCCTATAGGTATTGACAAGGCAATGACTGTCTATTTTCAAAATTACCAATTTTTGACGACACTTATTTTTGAAATATGAAAATATTCTCTCCTATGGACATTCTCTGAATTTCTGAAATAATGTATGATTTGTATCTTAGGATGATAAGAGAAATTTCCGAGAAAATTAGATATTTTTTGCCATTTGCTATTGATTCAATGATTCATTGAAGGGCCCAAATTAAATTAATTAATTCATTTTCATTATAACTGTCAGTCTGTCACTGTGTCTGTGTGTCAGTGTCACAAACTTGCCATTAATCTATTAAAATGTGGAGTTTGGACAAGCTTTATTACCAGTCTGGAAAAGATGCATGAAATTGTGAATTTTATGATTTTATCCGGCAACTATTGAGGCCTTGGAAATTAGTCTCCTGAATTTTCCGGTGACAAATTTTTAAATTAACTCCTATCCTTACAGGTAATTATTGGAGAGTATTTTGAGATTTTTGGCCATTTTGGAGAGAAATTTGAAAATCTTGGGAGAGAAATTGCCCCAAAAATTAACTGGAGACTGATTGTGCATGCTTTGCAGACTGACTTTATTACATGGCTTTTCTGACACACTTTTGTTATATATTTATTTACTATGCAAGTTGAAGTTTCTCTAATTCAAAAGAATTGGAGAAATTATTTAGGTTTATTTTATTATTTACTACTCTCCAAGAGGTAAAATGTTAAATAATGATAATTTCAGTTCAATAATGAATTTTCTCTTTTTCTTTCAGACCAACTTACCAGTTTTCAAAGTGAAAGAGTCTAGTGTGAGGCGTCGTTACAGTGATTTTGAGTGGCTGCGGAACGAGTTGGAAAGAGATAGCAAGGTTAGTGCTTTATATGTCAACAAAGATGAGATTTAAATTCCTCCCACAACATAATTTTTATTAAACAACATAACATAATTAGCTACTAGCCTACTACAGGAAACGATGCAAATGCTGACTGAAGATCGATTGAAAATCTTGAATTGTTTTAATGCTATCAATTTTCAATTATATTTTCTGTTCAATATTGTATAAAACTGGATTAAATTATAGTGTAGTTTTGAATTATTCATATGTCCTATTAAATTTATTTATGAACTTTAAATTGTATAGCTTATCTACATTATAATTTTTTTTATAATTTATCTAAGGTAAACCAACTAGTAAATGGTAATATTTCAATTTTTACGCATCATAGCTCTTCATAAAGAAAATTTTTCATCAGAAATCAGAACCTGGCTATTTGAATATTGTTACCAATACTATTATATTCTTGATTTTTCTATCTTTCACTTAATAGTTTATACTACAAATGACATACCTATTTTAGACATCCAAGACATGATCAGTGTTAAAATATGTTTCAACTTTTACATGGAAGTTGTTGATGTTATGCACTCTGTATTTGGTACACTGAAGTCTATCTACTTTTTCAAAAATCTTGAAAATGTCTAACAATATTTCCCTTCAACATTTACCAAATTTTCCCTCCCAAAAATTATTGGTAATATAGCGAATTAGCGATAATTTCTAGAATATTAATTTAAGAGAGGAAATTGTTGCCAAATTTAATATCAAATACAATTGGGTTGTGAGTAGTCTTTATTGAATGTGATGTACAAGTTCATTTTAGAAAAATGTACAAATAATACTGAGGAAACATTGTGATTGAAAACCTGTGCCTCTTAACTGAAAATATTTACACTAACAATTAATTATATAAATATTGAATTAATTATAAATTGCATTAGTATAATTCTACTAATTACTAATCTGTTTCAGATTGTGGTTCCACCTCTACCTGGCAAATCTCTGAAGAGGCAATTACCTTTCCGTAGTGACGATGGTATCTATGAGGATGAATTTATTGAAAATAGACGCAAAGGCTTGGAAGTTTTTGTTAACAAGTGAGTGTTAACAAATTGTAATTTGGTAAAAAAAAATGAATCTAATTTGTAATTAACTGTAGAATATGTATCATATTAATGTTCAGTATTTATTGCATTCACTATCCTAGCCTCTAATATTTACTGTAACGACTTTGTACTAAATTGGATTAATTTTCTTTTTCTCCTTTGGTCTCTAACTGATGAGTTACCTCATACTTAACTTTTCCCTTGTATTTTCAGAGTTGCTGGTCATCCCTTAGCTCAAAATGAGAAATGTTTGCACATGTTCATTCAAGAGCAAGTAATCGATAGGAACTACGTGCCCGGAAAGATCCGCAACACCTAAACAGCTTCACCGGCAATGGAAACAGAACGGCTCTTTCATCTGTGTCATTTGTGCATTATTTATTATCTTTACAACACACTTGTTAGCTACTTTTTCAAAAGTAGCTAACAATTTTCAATAGGTAGTAGATACAGAAAAATACAATTTGATTTCTTTCCATTGCTAACTTTTCCAATGATGATAAAGATACTGTACAACAGTTTTGAATCTTCTAGCTTGATCATATGACTACCTGGCTAAGTTTTTTCTTCAATAATCTTCATTCAAAACATGTCCTATCTAGCAACTGCTTCACTCGTTTGATATTACATTTATCTGGAAGTTATTATCTATTAAACTTAAAAGTTAAGTCCATTTGTATTTAGTTTATTTTTGTTTGTATGTCTAGTGATTGTATTGCTTGCTATTTGTTAAGGCTGTCCTGGATGAATTCTTTCCCTAGCGAAGAATCCTTTAATGATTCCGATGAAGAAAAGCTAGAGTACGATCTAGTAAAACCTTAGGCCACTGAATATTATATTTGATTGTATTTATTCTTTCATTATTGGAGAGTAGATTTAGCTTTAATTATGCAGTTTAGTATGGAAAGTTAATGTATTTCATTCAATATCATTTTTTTTTAGTGTACATTAATTTGGTTTTTGAGGTATGATCCAAGTGATGAAATTTAAGATTGTCTATGATTAGCTTATTGGTTAATGCTCTAAAATATTTTATATATATTACTAAATTATTTATATTTAATATATTATAAGTGATACTATTAGCTTATAATTCCACTGTGTACATTTATAAGAAATATGAACTATTCACTGTTATACAAACTTCTATGATGTGTGCTTTCATTTCTTGAGCCTCTTGTGACTTTTATTGGTTGCTACTGATGAACAGATGATGACTAATATCTAATTTAGGATTTCAAATTTATAGTAAATAAATAACAGCTTCGTGAAAAGGAGTATGTTCACAAAGCATGAACTTTTATTGATATTGAACCAAAGCATGAATCTTAATAAGCATGGTTTTATCTAGTGATTCAAATAGAATGGATTTAAAGACTCCTAACCGAATCAAGTATGGAATCCACTAACTCGAATTAATGAATAGGTGATGTGACTATATGCTGTACAAGTGCATATTTTTTATTGCGATATGCTGCAACACCATGTATGACAATCTCTGCATGAAATATAGAAAAATTCACTAGTATATAAGCTGGAACAAAATGCATATTAAATGTCAAAAATTATTATTGAAAAAGAGTCAAAGTTGGTTACTGAATATGGAAAAAAGTTGTTAGTGGATAGGTATATTTTGAATTCAGTTCATTATCATTACTTTATTCATGACTAAAATCACTCACCATCATGTAATGGGCCGTACACACGCAGGGTTTTTAAGTCTTTCCACCAGACTTTTTGCTAAGCTCCTCCTACTTTTTCCACGAGAATATAAGAAAAAACGATATAACTTATATTTTATTTTAGTTTGTATCCATGGTATCATGGATACAAACTAAAATCTTAATTATTTGATTTATATAGTTTTTTCTTATATTCTCGTTGAAAAAGTAGGAGGAGCTTAGCAAAAAGTTTGGTGGAAAGACTTAAAAACCCTGCGTGTGTACGGCCCTTTAGACACTTCCATGTTCAAAATTCACCAGTTGTGCATATTTATCAGTTAGCATGTAGCTACTATATGCACACGTGCATATTTTATGCTCTTGAAATATTTTTTTACTACTGCATATATGCACGGTGTCTCATCCCTATTAATAAATATTATTTAAAGAATTTTTTACTATATTCGTTAAATGAATTCATTATAAGATTTCCTTTTTGCTTCCAAATTTCACTACCAATTAGGGTAAGCTCTCGGTTATTGGACAGTTCCACATTTGCGATCATGTGAGAAAAAAGTATATAATAGTATTTATTTTATACTTTTTTCTTATGATCGATAATGTAGAACCGTCCAATTAGTGAGAAGTTACCCTACTCCCCCAGGGGCTCTATCCTGAAGGAAGAGAAGGGGGGTGGTGTCCCTTGGACCCCCAACTGTTGTAGTTTCACACCATTGAGTTAAGCAACTTCAAATACAGTTTGTTCTCTATTATGAAACAAGTTAAATAATTCTTTAAGGATTGAATAAACTTTTATTTAATATCACTAAATTGACAATAACTTTCTACAAAAAGTAAACGTAGACTTGCTCTGAGTAACGTTAAGTATCTCGTTCTTCATCTTAATATTGATTTTTCTTGAGAATTATCTTCGCTAATTGCGGAAGGTTATGTCTTGGTCATTATTTATTTATTAGTAACCTTATTCTCATAACTCAAAATCATTCAACCAAATTACTTTAAATTTGGTGGGACGATTGGTCATTATCCAGAAACCAATTTATTATAGTGTGGAAGTGATCCGGTCAAAGGTCATATGTAACTCAAAGATTATTGGATGGTCAAGGTTATTTATAAGTGTCGGTGAAGGTATGCGCTGTACTAGTTCTTCTCATCTAGTTATTGAAGGAAAAGGACTTGAGTAAATTTCCTATATCCATGAATTTAAAGGTCGTCTCCATGCTATAGGGAAAAAATGAGTCTCATAATATAGAACTAAGGTCTAGATTCTAGGATCACTAATATGCAAACCGCATGAAATTTCGCTCAGTGTATATTTCTTTATATACCTTTTAATATTTAAAAATAAGTTTTTAATACTCTGTGCACGGCAATTGTTCGAGACACTAATATGACGCTGAAGAAAAAGATTGTACACTCTTTGTTTTGGTTTCCAATTTGAATTATATAAAACATAAAATATGTCCGACTATCATTTAGGGTTTAAATTATTCCCTAAAGTGTATTAAGTTTCTCCAATTTTATACATTCAAACGAATATTTAATAATGGATTGAATATACCTACCCAGCTGACATTCAAAACAAACGGTGTACATTCTTTATCTTTGTGATGAAAATTAGCATGTCGGAAGTAAAATGGCTATTTTAGAGTTTTGATTATAAAAATCTTTAAAAGCATATAGAATTAAGTATAAACTTTCAATTTCTTGGGATTTACAACAAAATGATAAGAAACATTAGACTCATTGATTAAAAAATAAAAATATTTGCTTGGAGGGGACCTTTAAAAGAAAATGATATATAGCTAAGATGGAAATTATTAATTTGAGAGTATATACCAGCTAGGATACCTAGTGAGCTCAGATCATTTCAGTTAATTTTTTTTTCAATGAATAGTATGAAATAATTGTTTCGGTAAATGAACGATACATTGTTAGTTCTTTCAGCATGGCATTCCTATCTCGCACAGTTTTTGGTCTTCATGCCATTGTTATCGTGAGTATAACATTAACTCCTATATATTTTTTATGAATTGTAGAAGTTTCTATTTTATTACCTAGTATTATTTATGCACGGGGCTCTATCCTGAAACTGTCTGTGGTGAATGGAAGAGAAGGGGTGGCAGCCCTTGAGGCACGGTGCACCGAACTGTTGTAATTTGAATTTTGTATTGTCATATATATCATTTTTCTAAAACAATTTAAAAAAAATATTTAAACTTATACTTGCAGTTTTAGAGGATAGCGCTAGGGTTATGCTCTTCAACTACGAGGTCTTAGATTTTGTGTTAGGTAGGCTCGTAGGCTTCATTTACTATCACCTCTTCATTTTCCTCTTCCATCCGTGAGTGCAGTCACCGGTGCTTGTGTCCCTTTTCGTCACATTCCTTGGTAAGTGACTGCAATACATGAGCTTTATCACGGACGGTGGTAGGTGACTTTGTTCATGAAGCCACTTTCCTTTTTGACTCTTTCATACAATCCCTTGTACTTCTTTTCCTTTTGCTGTTACTGAACCTGTTAGCGATATATCAAATCCCCTACTTAAATAATTAATCTGACTATAATATTATCATTATTATTCAATTAAAAACTTCAGTTAAATCTGAGGGCACGGACCAGAAGTGTGGATATAGTTAAATTACACAAATATTGATACCAAATAGATCATATAATTTTTAACATGCAATCACACTAGTATAACTATACATGCATTGTATTCACAGATGTACTCCATCATCGGTATTGTAGCAGCTGGTTTTCGGTTTGGGTTTGACAAGAAATCATACGGAGTGATGGAGTATGAGGATTTGGTTGTTCCAGATTTACCTGATCCACCTGGAGCTAACGCGTCCAAAGAATTCAATAATTCTTACCTGTGAGTTTCGGACTACCCTGCAGGTATCATGATAGCATGCATGATAGGTACCAATTAATACAAAACTCGAAAATATATATTTTTATATATATTATATATATTTTTTTATAATTATGATCGAAAGTGGGGAGCCATACCATAAAGCACTAATCCTAATTAATATTGAAAATGTTTTCAGTTAGGATATATTTTAGTTTTATTTCCTATATTAATTATTAATTAAGTTTGAATTGAAATCTGAAATCATTTTATTTATAATTCATTAATATTACTTTAATATAATCATTAGGTTCAACATATAGTTTCATTTAATCGCAACTCTATTCATTAATACTTTTTTCGTTAATCTTAGCGAAAACTTAATCTTTATTTTAAATAGTATCATAAGAGATTTGATAGTTAGTGAGTCCTATAATATACGTATAATAGGTACTATATATAATAATATAGTGTAAATTACTTTTTTACTCCGTTAAGTTGGTATATCTTAAAAAAATGGACTTGGTTGACAACTATATATTGACTTTAATGTAATGCATTCATTAGATTTATTATAACTAATACACGGAAAATGTTTAATTTATTCTCAATAAATTTTCCTTAAACTCATCAGTTTTTATCAACAATAATTCACTAATAATTACTAGGATTCACGATCTGAACTAGCAAACTAATTTGCATTTTAAAATTTTAATGTTTGTTCTGAATAAACACTTATATATTTATATATTCATTCAACTTGTTTTGCCAATGGGGGCCTCAATAAAGTCTATAATATTCTCAGGGAAAAGAAGTATGCCATCATTCACAAGTTCGTCAATGAGACGAGAGGTTTGGCTGACTACCACATTGACCCACAAAGTTACGTGATGATTCCCTTTGCCTTGACTCTCTTCATGTCATCTTACTTTATGATCATGCGGATACTTGCTTCTGGAACCTACAAAAGTACAAGTGTAAGGAGAAATAATAGTTAACATATCAGTTTGAAAAATAATAATGCTTGACTGAGAGTAGGTAGCCCAATATAGGGTAATTTACGAATCATCGCTCGGTTTCACATTTTCGGTCATATAAGAAAAAACTATATAATAATTATTAGTTAGTTGTTTATTGATATCATAGATTTGAATAAAATTTGAATCTTCATCTTATATGACCGATGATGTAAAATCGACCGATAATTTGTAATTCACCCTACTTGATGTAGGTATATTATATTATTAAAGTTATTATTAAACACACACTTCATTAATATATCAATTGTTTCATTCCATTTCAGATAGTATACTCTGGTGTTATAGTTCTGGTGACAGTACTCATATACACCATCAGGTATGTCTTTGCAGCATCCAAGATTATGAACAGTGAGCAGACTCTGTACTATATGGCGTGGCACTCTGCAGTTCTTGCATTTAACACATCTTTGCTGTTTCTGCTTCTCCTGTGGGTAAGTCATTTAACCTTAATGGGTTCGGCTACCTACCTTCAGAATCTTTTAGAATTAATAATCTGACTTCGATTATCTGAGAGCTATGAAATTTAAATTTTTGTTTAGAGGTTAGTTATATTTGAAAGATTTTTTTGGGGGAAAGCCCTTTTTCCCTTTTTTTTCAAATTATTTAGCTAGCTATAATTTTTTTCTAATTCAATTATCTAAAAAAAAAACCTATGGTGCATTATATAGCACCTCTTTCTCTTTCAAACGATACCTGCCACGTCTCTGTACAACAAAAACCCATATCATAAGTTAACAGGAGAGACTGAAACACATCTACCATCAGGTCATCTCGCTCTAGTCTAAGGCTAGAAGAATTTGCACTTAGACAAACGAAGCATACTCTTCCTACAAAAGTCAGTACGATAATGACTTTTTAGGCACCCGCGCTTCACACTTGCGTTTATCAAGCTCATATTGGCATGTGTTCACACTTGCGTTTTTACAACGCCACGTTAAAAAAAGTTCATCTTATTATTTATCTCTTGTCATTATTAGGTTATCATTTTCTCTGGTTATCAATTTCTTTGGCTATCATTTTCTCCGGTTATCATTTTCCTTGGCTATCATTTTCTCTAGTTATCGTTTTCTCTGGTTATCATGCATTTTCTCTGGTTATCATTTTCTCCGGTTATCATTTTCTTTGGCTATCATTTTCTTCGGTTATCATTTTCTTCGGTTATCATTTTCTTTAGCTATCATTCTCTATGAGTATCATTCTCTATGGTTATAATTTTCTCCGGTTATCATTTTCATTGGTTAATATTTTCTCTGGTTATCATTTTCATTGGTTAATATTTTCTCTGGTTGTCATTTCTCTGGTTATCATTTTCTCTGGTTATCATTTTCATTGGTTAATATTTTCTCTGGTTGTCATTTCTCTGGTTATCATTTTCTCTGGTTATCATTTTCATTGGTTAATATTTTCTCTGGTTATCATTTTGGATCTTTTCTGTTTGCTGGGCGCACAAAAAATAATCGAAATAAAATAATAAATTATAATGGTATCAAACTTACTGGCTTTTAAAACGGATTTATTTAATTAGAAATAATACAGACTTGATATATTAAATAATGTATTTTGATAAGTTTCTGTTTCGTGGGTGCATAGGAAAATAAAATAATATTATAAAGATGATAACAATATCTGTTTCTTGGGCGCATTTATAATAACAATATAACTAACGATAATAACTATTTCATTGGATAAATCCACTGCAGATTATAATCTTCGTCCATCTTTGTCATCAAGGGAAGGTGTTTTCATAAAGCAGAGGTCATTAAAATCAGAAGTCAGTAAGTATGATATCATTGTAATTTATTACTTTACTAGTGTACTTTCTCGTTAAAAATAACGGGTCATCATCAATACCAATTTACTTCCCATTAATACGTTACTTTTAATGAATTGAATTAAAATTAAATTTTCTGCATAGTCTAATTTATTTTATAGATTAAATAAATTTGAAAAATGAACAGAAACAGGGGAATTTAAATATCAAGTCAATATATTCCCGTGCGTATCATAGTTACAATCTTCAGGTTTAATACCCGTCGTGTAAAAGCGGACACCAAATAAATAAACATACTAAGGAAATTATTAGTATAGATTTCGATATTTTCCGTGCGCCCAGCAAACAGAAAAGATCCATCATTTTCTCTGGTTATCATTTTTATTGGTTAATATTTTCTGTGGTTATCATTTTCTCTGGTTATCATTTATTCTAGTCATATTGAAAAAAATAATTTGGCATTATAGGGTATGTTCTGAATTATTGAACAGTTCCACATTTGCCATCATCAACTAATAACGTGTTAAAATGTCATTTTAATGATATACTTTTTGTTATATGATCGAATATGTGTAACTGTCCGATAATTCATAACTTACCTAACTATTACAACTCTATCACAATTGCCAGGGACCATTGCTACGTGAGTATAAAATGATAACCATTGTAGACAAATATTTTTCATTTGCTATTTTCGTCTTATTTTCGTCATAAGTATAGTGTATGTATATGCAATCACAGCAGTGAAAAAGGCTACTGTGAACGGTACAATAGACATTCATATCCCTTAAAGTTCTAGCGTTAAAAATTCTTATCATATTTTAGCAGGAGACTGAGCTATATGTTGCGTTAAAAAAAACATTGCTGAAAAATAAACGCAAGTGTGAAGGGCTCCGTTAAAATCAATTGCAGCCATGAGCTTCTTTTTAACGCGGCGTTGATGTTTCCTATCTTATTATGAACTAGATTATGTTCACTCGGTAGAGCGCATAACTTTGCCTCCGCTTTGACTCGTTCTCTCCCAAAATTAAGGAAACTGCTAACTGGATAATAACCAATCGTCCCACCAAGTTTCATGCAATATGGTACAATACTTTTTGAGTTATAAATGACCTTGACCTTTGACCGGATCGCTTCCAAAATTCTACCAGATGGTTCCTGGTCATTGACCAATTATTGTACCATCAAATTTCAGACAATTTGGTTGAATACTTTTTGAGTTACAAATGGCTTTGACCTTGATCTTTGACCTTTGACCCGATCACTCCCAAAATCTATCAAAATGGTTCCTGCATATTGACTAATCGTACCACCAAGTTTCATGCAATATGGTACAATACTTTTTGAGTTATAAATGACCTTGACGTTTGACCGGATCGCTTCCAAAATTCTACCAGATGGTTCCTGGTCATTGACCAATTATTGTACCATCAAATTTCAGACAATTTGGTTGAATACTTTTTGAGTTACAAATGGCCTTGACCTTGATCTTTGACCTTTGACCCGATCACTCCCAAAATCTATCAAAATGGTTCCTGCATATTGACCAATCGTTCCACCAAGTTTCATGCGATATGGTTCGATACTTTTTGAGTTATAAATGACCTAGACCTTTGACCGGGTCACTCCCAAAAGACTAGCAGCAGGTTACTGGACATGGACCAATCGTTTCACCAAATTTCAGGCAATTTGGTTGAACACTTTTTTAGTTAAGCGAGTAACAAGAGGATAAATAAATAAATAAATCCCGATGAAAATATAACCTTCCGCAATATTGCGAAGGTAATTAGATTATAGTTATATTGTTTTCTTCTATACCATAATGTTACTTCCTTTAATGATTTCCTTTATTTCTACCCAGATCGTGTCACACGGGTACCTGTTCTACGTTAGCGTGTCACCTTCGTCACTCTGCCACTGTGTCAACTTCTTCACCTTAGATTTCATGATATCGGCAATGCGATTGGTAATTTATACCTTATGATATATGTTGTTATATCATTTTATTTGCTATTTGCAGCTCCTACTCTTATATTTTACTAGTGTACTTCCCCATTAAAATTAATGGATATCAATAGTAAAAGAAAAAAATTTATATCTAAAAGGTATATTAAAAAAAATATTTATGTAGAAAAAAATATGTCAAAAAATAAATGTAGAAAAATATATTTGTAGAAAAAAAATATATGTTAAAGAACATTTATCTAAAAAAACATTATGTAATAAAACATAATGTAAAAAATCATGCCTACCTATATGTAAAAAAAATTCATATAAAAAAAAATTATGTCCAAAAAATTTGTGTCAAAAAATTGTGCCAAAAAAATTAATGTCACTTTTTTTATATATATATTAAATGTTAAAACGTGACATTTTAATTGCAACCAACCATCCAACCAACAGACAAAGACACACTAGGTTATAGTATATAGGGTGATATTTTAAGAGAGGGTTTGAAGCTCATGACAAATGATTATTGAACTTGTGAGAACATGCTTGAAACTTGTTAAAATATATTCGATCTGGTTGAGACATATTCGAACTTATTAAAATATATTCAAACTTGTAAAAATATATAATAACTTGTTGAAACATTCTTGAATGTTAAAATGTGCTCGAATTCATTAAAATATGTTTTTGAACTTTTATTTTCCTTTAGTAATCTGATCAAACCAAAATTAAATGCTGTACATTAAGACAAATTTTTCTTTATAGTTTTTCAGTTTAACCGCTGCTCTTTCAATCAGCGGTCATTCAGGATATGGCGTTTCTGGCTTCTACGACAAGAGACTCTGCATCCAAAAGTACACCTGTGCCTCCATGAAAATGCCTCCTCTTATTTATTACGCGGGCCTGCCTACCATGCTCTTGAACATTGCCTTTGCTGCAGAACATTCACTGTCACTAATTGTCGGAAAAAACAACAGGACTCATGTAATTATATAGACTTATTATCAATTGATTTTGTGTTATATTGAATTTCAAATAGTACTATTACAATTCAAATTGATTATTTTATCTTCTCTTTGAGTTTTAACATCTGAAATAGTAATATATGGCTAGTTTTATAATTTTAAACATCATAAATTCCTTTGTTCGATAATGGTTACTATTTTCTTCATAAGATATCTTTCTTTGACAATATTTATCATTTTTTTCATAGGATATCTTTCCTTGATAATGGTTATCATTTTCTTCATTGAATATCTTTGTTCGATATTGGTTATCATTTTCTTCATTGGATATCTTTGTTCGATATTGGTTATCATTTTCTTCATAGGATACCTTTCTTTGATAATAGTTATCATGTTCTTCATAGGATATCTTTCTTTGATAATAGTTATCATGTTCTTCATAGGATATCTTTCTTTGATAATAGTTATCATTTTCTTCATAAGCTATCTTTTTTAGATAATAGTTATCATTTTCTTCGGTGACAGGACAATAACCCGCCGTGCAATAAACCCCCCGGACAAAAAAAAAAAACCCTGTGCAAAAGAAACCCGTTCGATGTAAATAGCCTAATTCATTTTTATTGTTTTTTATTAACAAAATTACTAGGCCTATATGTTATAGATATAACATAGGTTAGGTTAGCAGTCCGGTTTTTTTTTTTTTTTTTTTTTGGGGGGGGGGGTTCTTTGTTCGATAATGGTTATCTTTATACGATATCTCTGTTTGTTAATAGCTATCCTTTCCTTCATAGGATATCGCAGCTGGGCTTGTGAGTGGCACATCATGTTTGCTTCTCTTCCTCGTCAGTTTTTTCACGAACAGCTCCGTAATTTGGAATGCGTTGGCGCATTGGCATCTCACTCGGTCAGTCCTTATCCACATGTTCCACACCTACTTCATTTGGGCAAGCTGGACATTCCTATCATCTCCTCCTAGGATTCTGCGACTCGGTTGTTGCAAGAAGAGACAACCTGAAGACGTACCTGCTGAAGCTGAAGACAATGAAGGCTATGAAGATTCTGAAGGTGCGTCGGAGAGAGAGGCAATGGCATCTGACGATGAAGGTGTGACTTCAGCGCCTTCTAACGTGGATAGCAGCAGATGTCTTGTTGTCAACATCTTCTTGATTGTGAGTCTTCAGAACATTCATCTATCAATTAACTATATGTAATTGATATTAAATTAATTGAGTAGGTGATATGACAGGGAATTTATTCAATTGCTTATAAATCTTAGTTAACTTGTTAAGAAAAATTTATTATAATAATAATCTATAAAATAACGTACTTACCATCCATCTAAAGTTATAAATAGGATTGTGACAATATGCTCTTAAAATCTTAAGATCCCGAAAATATTATAGACGGAGATAATTAAACACTATTGAATCGTTCTACACCAGCGGTATATAGTATTCGATACCATTTCATTTACTTTCGTCTATGAATTTCATAAGATTTATGATTTTAAGAGCATATTGTCACAACCATAGTTATACATATAAGGGTAGTACAGTAAAACTCCTGAGTTATAAAGTTTTGAGATTCGTAATAGTTATCCCTCAATGACCATAGTTTTCTAAGATTTTAGTCATCTAAAACTATCTACTGCACCTGAGTTATGAAGTACCTTTGAGTTATGAAGAAACCAATAACTCAGGTTTTTCACTGTATTTATCAAACTCTTCTCCAGGTTAATTATTCAATTGCTAATATGTCTTAATTACCTTGTAAAGTCAAAATTATAAAAAAAACCTACTGAACATCCTTCTAAAGTTATAAATATAATGTAAGTAATTTTATCTATAACTTTTCCCCAGGTTCTTTGTTCATTTAGCCTAGTACTGTGTGCCCGTTCTCTGCACTACAAGTACTTCGACAGGCACGACCATTACCACCTAGAGGCACTCCTCA
Organism: Caprella mutica; assembly: GCA_947561585.1. Taxonomy (NCBI): domain Eukaryota; kingdom Metazoa; phylum Arthropoda; class Malacostraca; order Amphipoda; family Caprellidae; genus Caprella; species Caprella mutica. The sequence continues at coordinate 67,746 of CANNZV010003539.1, forward strand.
CTGCGGTACTGTCCTCTTGCCTCATCAAGGCCGTGGCTGCGACAGTTACAGTGCTCAACACTGGCTCTCCTGCACCTCTAACAACTTATCAGGTAATGATGTTATTTAACAATTCTAGCTGTAGGGTAAGTTCTTAATTATCGGTTAGTTCTCCATTTTCGGACAGGTAAGAAAAAACGATATAATAATAATAAAAATAAAATAACAATTAAAATATCGTTTTTTCTTATATGACCGAAGATGTGGAACTGACTGATGATTCGTAATTTACCCTACATATACCAGATCATGCGAGTTCATAGCTTTCTTCTCTGTGTTCAGGTATTAGCGGAAGTGATACTGGAGAGTGTGTTTCTCATCATAGGAATAGCAGGTAGTTTCTCCATACCCTCAGCAGCAGGCCTCACTCAGTACCCCGCTATAGTTGCTGGATTAGCCATCGTGGTATTGGTACTCAAGGTAGGTACGGTAAGATCTTTATTATCGGTCAGTTCCACATTTTCGGACACGTAGAAAAAATATATAATCATTTAACTGTATCTTATGTGTCTGAAAATGTAGAACTGACTGTTAATTCAGAACTTCCCTAGTAGGTACAGTTTCAACTTACTAGATACTGTTGCAATGGTACAGTCAAAAAACCGTTTTCACACATTTTCCAATTTATTTTCTCTTTAGATTGTCGAAGCGTTCAAGAAGAGTCCCATACAAACAATTTTGGAGATGATAAACTCTTCCCAGCCTCTTATTACCCCCAACAACATGGGGGGTGGTGAAACGGAAGGAATGGGGGGTGGGGGGACGGAAGGAACTCTCAGGAGGGAGAGGGAAGACTCTGGAGTCGCAACCTAAATATTTTAGAAAACTTTTTTTTTCGTTTTTTCTTAGAAAAGTTTTTTGAAAGTCTTCTGATCTTTGAGATTGATGTCTTCTCTTTAATTAAACGATTATATTTTCCATTGATAGATTAGTATTTTTTAGGAAAAAGTTGATAGAGTTTTTCTACTTATATCTTTTCGTTCAGTATATTTAAATTGTTCATTTTTTTATCATTTGAATTATAAGACTGAAGAAAATAATCATTATATGTATTGAATCTCACACAGATTTATTTTTGATAAGGTTGTTAATATATATATATATATATTTCTTAGTATAAAGGTATTCTATCTATCATGCAGTCTGTTGCATTACCTCTGTGATATATTTGTACGTAAATACTCATAGTTAGGTCTCAAAATAATTCAATGTAAATTACTAAATGGCTAAAAAAAGGCAAACCTTTGGTCAAACCTTTTCTCTTGATAAATTGATATAGGAACATAAAATTAATAGAATATAATGTTGTTGTATTACTTCTTTAAAATTAGATTTAAAATTCAATTAATTCTCAACTGCAGCGCCATCTACTGAGGGAATTTAGAGGTATAACAATGATAGAGTGCATGCGCATGATATATAGCTAACTTTGCAATGTTTTTGTTTGTATTTTTTATTCACGTTCTAGTTTACTTTATAAAAATATAGTTTACTTTATATTAAATATATCTTAATCATATTTAAGCTCGAGTAGCTACAGGCATGAATTGTTTCAATTTTGTTAATAGGCAATTGAAAATGTAAACAAACAGATCGCAGCGCCATTTCTGCCTGTGCGGAGAAACTTGCAATTACATGCATATTGTAATTTTTTAATAGCTATTTGTTATAATTCAGACGAGTGAATGAAGACAATGAATTTGTTATTCCCATCAACAAAGGGTGTTTCCAATTGATTAATGTAAAATATAAAGTATATATGTTCCGCGCAATTTGCCGACTTTGCTCAATCTCGAGAATGCGTTGCGCGGTTTATACACAATTTATAATGCAAAATAAAGCATTTCGTGAACGAATTGTTCGTTGGACTATATTAGATTCATTATTTTTTAGTATTGTAAAACTCTCCATTTGTACAAACTATTTCAATCATATACTTAATTTAAATGTATTAGGTTCGTATATTTATGGGTATTTTTATTGTTTTTTTTTACAGTATACATTATAGTACTTAAATAGATAGTAGATACAAACATGTTTCTTTTGAAATGAAATGTGAGCTATTGTAACCTGCATGTTTTCAATATATTGATAAGTTTAAGCTTAGACCATTAACATATTGTGTCATTACGAATTATAAACTCACAGGTGCTCTATTGGATTAGAGATTTGCGTCCCTTGGGCCTTGAACTGTTGTAATTTGAAGCATGCATGTATTGTCTTTCAATTGTATACCGTTTTTATGATATTTTTTAACGCTACTTGCAGTTTTAGAGGATAGCGCTAGGATTATGCTCTTCAACTACGAGGTCTTAAATTTTGTGTTAGGTAGACTCGTAGGCTTCATTTACTATCACCTCTTCATTTTCCTCTCCCATCTGTGAGTGCAGTCACCGTTGTTTGTGTCCCTTTTCGTCACATTCCTTGGTAAGTGACTGTATTCACGGAGTAGCTTTTCTGCATCCATGAGCATTGTCACTCACATGCGGTAGATGATTTTGTTCATGGAGCAACTTTCTTTTCTGACTGCTTCCTCCAGTCCATTGTATTTAATTTCATCTTGACGTCAGTGATACGGCCTCTACTAAAATTATAGATAATAATCACTCGCAAAATTATTTCAATTTTAGAAATTACAAATAAAATTGAATGATATTATTAATGGATTTTGAATTTTATTTTTCAAATAAAATAGATTTATAATATCTTTTTTAATAAAAAAAATAGGAGCAAGGCTATACTTGGCTAAATTCTTAATAGTTAAATAATAATTAGGATTTGTATCACAGTCATATAGAATTATAGATAGTAGATACCATATTTTATTTAAGGATCTAAGCAGAAATTTTTTCTGATCAATGGTCTAAATTAACTGATCAATGATCTAAAGATTATTTTAGAAATGATTTAAATATTATTTTAGAAATTATCTAAAACTGTTTTTACAAATTATCTAAAAATATTTTTAGCAATTATCTAAACATGTTTTTAGAAATTATCTAAACATGTTTTTTGAAAAGATCTAAAGATGTATTTAGATTGGATCTAAAGATATTTTTTTGAAATTATCTAAATAGGTTTTTTATAAATTATCTAATTAGTTTTTTTAGAAATTATCTAAATTGTTTTTTTAGAAATGATTTGAAGATGTTTTTCTTTACTAAGTTAATTTCACGTCCGTTCAAACTTGCTCCAAAAAATATATTGTTTTTAGTTATGTTAAAGGTCCCTTGCAAGCAAATATTTTTATTGCTTTATTCAACTAGGCTAATGTTTCTTATTATTTTACTGCAAACCGCATCGAATTTGGTAACATATTTTTAATTTTATATGCTTCTAAAGTTTTTTATAATCAAAACTCTACAAAATCTATTTTACTTCCGACTTACTAATTTAAAAATTTTCAGCCTGAAGAAAAAGAATGTACACCATTTGTTTTGATTGTCAACTAGGTATTAGGTTTAATAAATCCGTTTAATATTAGTGTAAAGGTATGAAATTGAATGAACTTATAATAGAAACGTTTATATACTTTAGGAAATAATATCTAAAATAAAGGCAGGAAAACATGATTTTCTTAAAAAATTCAAATTTGTAATTAAAACTAAGAGTGTACAATCTTCTTCTTGAGCGTCAGATTAGTGATTCGCTCAATTGTTGCTCACAGAGTATTAAAAACTTTAAAAACAAATTATAAAATATATACTGAACCGAATTGTATAAAGTTTGAAGAATAATGATCGTAGACCTTAGTTCTATCATATTATGTTATAAACTCATTTTTTTCCCGGAGCCTGGAGAGGACCTTTAAAGCTTTGAAAAACGATTGATCATTATTCATGTTTACATTTCATCTATTAAAAATGATTCGTTCTACGATATCTGCTGTTATGTATTAATTTGTAAATCTTTCTATATCTATAGATAGCAAATTAACTCAAATAGAAATGAAATAGAATTTCCAAGTCTTCAGATTGTTCTTCTTTTTCGATCACATACAAAGAAAAAAAAATATATAATTAAAATATCTTGGAATATCTCCTAATTTAATTTGGTAAATACCTATATTACTACAAGTTGCAGTAATATAGGAATGGGGGTACCTATAATAAATTATTTCATTATTTTCTTGAAAGTGTTGAAAAAATACAGAAATATTATATGATATTGATATCATTCATTATTATTTTGTTTTTACAAATTTAATATATTCATTGATATCTTTGTATACTACACATTGAATATACTAATATATTGAGTTAGTTCAGATTTAAATTGTAAAGAAATTCCATGGACACTTCAAAATGGAACAACACAAGTGCATATTTGTGAAGATAGCATCTTTTGTAAGGAAATAGAAAATGATGAACAGATTTTTTAATTCTTTCCAAAATAATAGTTATTATACCCCTGTTCTGACTATTCCTATACTACTGCAGGTTGCACTAATATAGGATTCCTACATTAGTGCAACGTTGCAATAATATAGGATTTTACCTTTAATTTCTATAATTGTTGTATCAGGGTACTACAGTAACATCACAGTACATAGAATAGTATAGTACCCCAGTTACATGTATTATTCAAATTTATTCTCGGTAGGCTGTGACGTCATGTATGTAAACAAGAGGTCACGTCATAGTAAACAGAATTGCTGTGGGTCACGTGGAATAGAGAATTAAGATGGCGGCCAACGCGACCGATCTGACTAATGATCTAATTATCTTGAATAAATCGTCTTCTTCAAGACTAAAAATTTGTTACTATCTTGGGTGTAAAAAGACCGGTAGCAATTTTATCAACAGTCATTTTTTTAATTTTCGTCTGTATGACTATAAAGATTGGATAATAGCATGCGGCAATGTGGAATTAAAAAAAATATCACCGAAAACGTTATTTAACAAAAGTTGGGTGTGTTGCAGCCATCTTTTGTGTTTGTACTGTACGTACAAACGTACGCACCATTGTTGACATGTGACGTCACAGCCTACCGGGACACGCGTAATATCCCCCCTATAGCTCTGGGATACTATATATTCTCTGTACTGTGGTAACATGTTACCAAATTGATATTATACTACAATAAGATACACCACGGTACAGGAACATAATCGGGTATAGTACCTAGCAGACGACACAAAAATATGACGTCACCACAACAACACATTCCTTGTTTGTGACCGAGCGGCCCATAATTCCTCGTATTTGCATGTTAATATCGAGAAGTTTGAAGTCATTTTATAAGGGTTTCGTACAAAAGAAAAGCGAAAATGGCGATTGAACCTCAAAGTTGAATATATAGATATAATTCAGGTGTGTTTTTATTGTTAATTTCTTTAACTTATCTATAAGAAATAGGGTCTTGAAAATATGCTACCTAGGAGCGTAAAGTAGTGCAAGTTAACTGCTAAATTGTAGTTCCTATGAATAACAAATAAGGAAAAAAATAATGGAATACAATTTAACCAATGCCTAGTTAGTAATTGATCAGAAAAAAAATTAAATTTAGAAGTGCTAAGTTTAAGTAGGTTTTCCCATATTTCAAAGTGTGGTCAGAGTCGCCATTTCCAGTCATCCGGTGGTCACGTCAAACTATAGATTCTATCAGCTGATTACCATACCCTCGACATTTTCTGTTTTCTCTGCCACCTGGTTTCAAAAGCGGGAACTAGAATTGAAATAGAGTAGGGACAATTTCGAGGTATGTTGTTTTTCGTGACGTCATAACAGCAACACTCTAAAATCATATTTAAAAAAATCGAAGAAAGTAACATTATGAAAACTGTTTATTTTTTCCAATTGTAAGAAAGAGTGATGAATCCATTCATATTATTCACACTGCTTAACCTTAATTTTCTATTTAAGTCACGGTGGCAAATTATTTGATTTGTGACAACAGCTCACAAAGCTCACCTTCCCTACTAGGAATACCAAAGACAATATAAGAAAATATATTGTCTTTGAGAATACCAACCAATATTGATAGGTTGCGACAATTGAGTGACTTGTGACGTCATATAATTAAGCAAGAGAACAAAAATTAACGGGAAAATAGGGGTCTAGCAGGTTAAATAATATATTTAATATAAATTTAATTATTATTTTATGTAAACTAATGATTTTCTTTTACAAATTTACATTCTTCAATTGTTTTAAATATGATTTTAAGTGTTGCTGTTATGACGTCACGCACACAAAATACCTCGATTGTCCTTACTATATTTCAATTCTAGTTCCCGCTTTTGAAACCAGATGGCTTTTGAAACCAGAAATTGGCGATAGTAGTGTATCTTATTAAAGTATATATCTTTTTGATGTTACTGTACCCTGCGTCATAGTAAATAAATAGAAAGTATACTAAGTACAATATTGGAACATCCAAAAATACTACACGGACGTGACATCGATTAAAACGAGTGACGTCACACTAGTAATTTCGAAATAAAAATTGTGCTACTATTGAATTAAATGTGCATTTTCATGGAAATTTATTTAAATAAAATATCATTCTTTTTCACGTTTTACACTATATTCACATATAATTTTCAACCTAATAGCCTTCAAACTCTCCAGTAGAGTAAATGTGACTGAAGGGTTTAAGACACATTTGAATTTATCTGATTAAACAAGAATTTTTATTGAAAATGTCATTCGTCAAATTATGCTTAAAATAACCTTTTACTATAGGCAATCAGGTTTATATGTTAGATAATGGTCATTCAAGTGCTTCATTGTAAATACAATAGGTTACTAGGTACCACCTTACATTTTACAAGTTTGCAAATAGGCTAACTTATAAGTGCCAGCCTAGTATTAAATATATAAAAGTTATTTAGATACTTGAAGCTAACGAAACGTATTGTTTATTGACATACTCTATCTTTATTTACTTGCCGCACCTACATAATTCTCATTTTGACATTACTTCATCTGATTTTATGTGACGTCATTTGTTTACATAGTTTCTGAAGACCAGAATCAAGTTCACCTTATAAAACTTACAATTTTAAATTTTCATCGGTTTTTGTCAAAAATTTCCGTGATTTAGTACGTATATTTTTCCTAAAAAAACAATTTTGAAGTTACGACAATGCAACAAGTGACGTCACTAATGCAAAATAAATATCCCTTAGAAAACGATAAAACTATAATTTTTTTAATTTGTATGATAATAAGAAATGAGTAGTATGAGAATGAAATTAAAACAGTTTCACACATTCTGAGTTTTACATCACAATTGTAGATTTATATATGTGGTTATGACGTCACATGACTCTATTTATCTCTAAATTTATTAGGTGCGACTCGAATATTCAAAGAGTGGTGCAATCGTGCAAGCCTTACGTTTTCTCAGAACTTCAATCAGAAGTAGAACTTCAAGTTGAACTCAGACGAAATTGAACTGAATTCTTCATGTTTGATGCTATAATTGCTATTGTTAATGGAATGGATTTTTAACTTTTAGATAGTTAGAAGCATCTGTAGCCAAAAGATAATATTGATCAAATTTTTTTACCTAGGTATTTCATATTTATCAAGAACTGTTTTGAAATCATGAAATGTTCAACAGTACCTACCTAAAAGCTGAGCACCGCACCACATAACGGCGCACTATAATACGGCGCACCACTGTACATTTTATCAATGATTTCAACATAATTGTCTGTTATGTAGGTAGTTTGCCTGTGCCAGTCGTCTGCAGAATAATGAGAATACCAGTCTGCAGAATATGGGACATTTTTAACATTTTCTGTGTGAACAATCCTCAATTTCCTCCTATGTTTACATGTATTTTACTGAGAACAGAAGTCAAAATAGAGGATTTCTTGGAGAACACTTTACCAGTTCTTGCAGTCTGGTGAGAATATGGAACATTTTTCCAAGACTCTCTGCGGGAGTTTTTGATTGAATTTTTAGAAATTGGAGATCTCTGCGGGAGATCTTGAATTAATTCCTATATTACCATTTATTTAGCTGTGGGAGATTTTGAATTAATTTCTATGTTACCATTAATTTAGCTGCGGGAGATCCACACTGGAATCTTTGGCAGGTACCGCACGGCTTTGCTATTTTCCCGCACGGCACCTTGGAACTTGGAAGTGTGGTGCACGGTGCACGCCTCCCCCCAACCCATCCCCCCTCCTCCGGTGCTATTTTACCGCACGCCGCACGGCACCTTCGAAGTGGGGTACACGTGATCAGGGGAGGTGGGGTGCATGCCGCACGCCTTCCCCCCTCCAGTGATGCAGGGGTGGGGGGCATATACAGTGTGTTCAAGTATAAGTATATCTTATAAGTACTATTTATAATTCATTAATATCAATCTACAGATTACGTATCTATGGTACCAATATATTATACTTATTATCATGAAATGATGAATTTTTAGAATCAATGGCAGTAAATACATTTTCAGTGGACACACTGTATACTGTTCAGAAATCAGAACCACAACATACTATACGTTAATTTAAAACATTTTGATTCTCTAAGGCATTGGGCATTAGATGTGGTCACTTCAAACTATACGTAAATTTATAGGTACATCAATTTTTATTCATTATTCAAACTTTGTGTGAATAATGAATAGATTACAAGAAGAATATAATTATTAGTAGGCCTATACAGTTTTTTCTTATATGACCGATGATGTGAATCTGACTGATAATTTGGAATTTACCATAAACTAATTTTTTCTTAATTTATTGTACTGGTAGTACCTTTCAAGTTAGAAATGTAGGTCAGAGTTTTAATTCAATTATTTAACCTGTTTTCAGTTTTTAAGGAAGATATTCGTTACATAATGAAGTAGGTACTCAAATAACTAACTAGGTAAGTATGTATACTATTTCTTTATTGTAACTTACATTGAAGAAATAGTATACCTAGTTAGTTATTTTAGTACCCACTAGTACGGTGAGTAGTACCTACTTCATTATGTAACGAATATCTTCCTTAAAAACTGAAAACAGGTTAAAAAAATAATTAAATTAAAACTCTGACCTACATTTCTAACTTGAAAGGTACTACCAGTACAATAAATTAAGAAAAAATTAGTTTATGGTAAATTCCAAATTATCAGTCAGATTCACATCATCGGTCATATAAGAAAAAACAGTATAGGCCTACTAATAATTATATTCTTGTAATCTATTCATTATTCACACAAAGTTTGAATAATGAATAAAAATTGATGTACCTATAAATTTACGTATAGTTTGAAGTGACCACATCTAATTCTCAATGCCTTTGAGAATCAAAATGTTTTAAATTAACGTATAGTATGTTGTGGTTCTGATTTCTGAACAGTTTACAGTGTGTCCACTAAAAAATGTACAACAATTAATCAGAACATGTTCAGTTCAATCGAACATGTTTAGATCATTTAATTCACTAAGTAAGAACTTGTTCCTAATGGTACCTTGATAATATACACTACGTGCCACACTTTTGTGCAGATCACAAATTTTGGGATAAAATGAGTAAAAATCAATGAAATAAAATGAAATTTGCAGTTAATATGGAAACCCTCACTAGGAGGTTATGTATAAAATTTGAAGGTAATCCGTTGTTTATTAACCGAGTATGATCAATTTTTACATTATTTAACAGTGCTACGCTCTTGTGTTTGTTGTCCTCACATTTTTAAATATCGAAAATGAGTCGCCGCCCGTGTCTTTCTGACTCTGAAAAGAGTAAGATAGTATCCATGCTGGCTGAGGGACATGATGCAAAGTCTATTTCCACTGAAATCGGTCGTGACCCACGTACAGTGAAGAAATTTATTGATGATCCCATGAGGAAGGTCACTCGTAAGGATAAGGGTAAATGGAAAGTAGCAACCAGGCGGAACTTGTCCAGGATCAAGAGGGAACTCAAGAGGAACTCCACTGCCACAAGTGGGGAAATTTTCAAGAGTGCAGGTATGGAAGAAGTCCCCAAAACCACTCGTTGCAGGATCTTGAGAAGTATGGCTTCTCATATTTCACCCGTTATCAGGCCTCCTTTGAAGGAGTCACACAAGAAAGCAAGAGTTTCTTGGGCTGAGAAGTATCTCAAGACAGACTTCCAGACTGTGCTCTTCACTGATGAGATGCGAGCGACTCTTGACGGCCCTGATGGTTGGGCAAAGTCATGGACTGCTTATGGCTCTTCTCGTCCTCAGAGGATTCGTCGTCAACAAGGAGGAGGAGGTGTTAAGATGTGGGCTGGAATACTTGGAGACAGATTGGTGGGACCCTTCTGTGTACCAGAGGGCGTTAAAATCACGTCAGCTAATTATATTAGCTTTTTGAAGAACAATTTTGTTCCGTGGCTGAAGAGGCAACCAGCTGCACTCAAGAAAAAGATCATTTTCATGCATGATAACGCCCCGTCCCATGCAGCTACAGCCACCCGCAGTTACCTGGAAACTCTTAAGTTCTCGGATGATAAATTGATGGTCTGGCCCAGCCTCTCACCGGATTTAAATCCAATTTTAAAACAAAAGTTGTATGCGGGAGGACGTCAATTCACAAACAAGGAGGACCTCTGGAGGGAAATTGAGAAAATCTGTGAGAAGATAACACCAGATACTATAAATAAGTTGACTAGCTCCATGGATGGACGTCTTTTGAGGGTCGTTGACAAGAGGGGAGGTTTTACTGGGTATTAATAATTAAAATGCAGTTTTTGTTATAATTTCATTAATTTTGTATTTTCGAAGTAATTAAATTTGCACTCTTGTAGCTCCTGCATATAAATAACACTTTTTGAGTTAAATAAAATTGTTTTTGAACGTTATATAAGCACTTTTATCCTCCTGCACAAGAGCGTGGTACTCTGAAATTATACCTTTTTAGGAAAAATCCTTGTCAATTCACCAATAAGTATCACAGGCATTTGAAATTTCTTGGCATGTTACATCTGTATTGGACAAGTGTCTACTGAAAATTTCAATGGATTTGGATGAGTTATACTCATTTTACAGCAAAATGTGTGATCTGCACAAAAGTGTGGCACGTAGTGTAGATGATGATTATACGTCTGAATAATATTAAATAAATTGAAGTAGGTATGTTATAGGATAAGTTATGTACAAATTAGAGGGCAGTTCCACATTTTCGATCACATAAGAAAAAATCATATAATATTTTTAATTGGTATCCAGGTATCACAAATACCTATTAAAATCACCAGATTAAATGGAAAATAATAATTTTTCTTTGTATGGTGTACCATACAAATACGATATTTTAAACTAGGAAGGTAGGCACCAATTCATGGTTATTGAAGGTACTTTAATACGAATTATCAAACAGTTCCACATAATTGGTCAAAGAAAAATTATTATGGATACCAACTAAAATGAAAATTGAATAATTATCAAAATATCATTTTTTCTTATAAGACCGAAGATTTGGAACTGACCGGTAATTCGGAACTTACCCTAAGGCTATATCAACGAAGTATATTGTATTGATAATTCTCTAGTGCATTGGGTAAGTTCTGAATTATCGAACGGTGCCACATTTTCGGTCATGTAAGAAAAGAGTATATACCTACCTAGGTAATAATTATTGAACTATATAGGTATCCAAGATGCCTATAACCTGGTACCTAAGTGGTAACTGGTAGATATAAGGTTAAACTGGTTGTATTTACTTTTATTTCTTTCAATCAAAAATGTGGAATTTGCCCAAATAACCAAATTGTTAGGTAGCTTATCATCATTATCAGTAAACTTAACTGTACATTAGATATCTGAAACTTTTATTTAAGAGAGGTTTACCATATATTTTACATTCTTAATATTATAATAACACAGATACCGATTTCACATTATATACCTATGTAATTTGAAAATAGCCTCAAAATAGGCTGGCAAATTGGAGGGAAAACATGAGAACAAGATCTGATATTTAGAACTTGTTCAGTAACTTCAGTGATGGTATTGTGACGTATATGTTATGATGAATGCGATTTGATGACGTCACAGTGAAGCTATGTAATGAGGTTTGCTTTCAGATAGGTATCTAGTGTTTTGACGGTTCAGTGTGTTTCAGAAGTAATTTAATAACAATTAAGTGTGAGTATCTATAAGTATAAGCGCATGCTGCACACATCTGAAGACTGAAGTTATGTGAATAATCGCACATCTGTGATGAATATATCATTTCAGGGAACTTCTAGCGCACGCCATGAAATAGTTAATGTGATTTTGAGCATTCATGGCGCACGGCAGATATTACATTTTTTGCCAAAGATTCCAGTGTGGCGGGAGATTATGAATATGTTACTGAGAGTCAGAGAGTAACTGTCTCTCAAATTAAAATCTCTGCGGGAGAAGAGACACATTCTGCAGACTGGGTAGTTTGTTGTATCCGCTAGTTTGTTGTACTGCACTCTTCATGATTGTTTAATGACCTGGCAGGGGGGTTCGAGGGGCGGCAGTGCGGCACGCCCTCCGATACATCTAATTGATAAGTTAGAACCTCCCTGACTTCAGACAGAAAGTTTACAATAGTTACCCCATAAATATATAATGATTACAGTTTTCTATGATAAAATTTATTATCTATTCCAAATTAAACATCTCAATCAATTTTAAAATTTAATTTACCAGTCTGCAGAATATGGGACATTTTTAACATTTTCTGTGTGAACAGAGCAATCCTTAATTAATTATACTGAGAACAGAAGCCAAAATAGAGGATTTCTTGGAGAACAGTTTACCAGATCCACTGTTCCTGCAGTGCAGTCTGGCAATTAAAGAATTAAACTGTGTAGTACCTAATACCTATTAACTGTGGATTCAAATACCATCAGTCATAAATTTAAAAGCCTACAACAATTATCATAGTATTCACTATTTACTCCATATGTCATTAATCTTCTTCTTCTTTCAAATTAAATTACCTATCTAACAGAATGTACACAATACAGCGGTCACTGAGCGGTGCACCGTGCGCCGTACTGTGGTGCGCCGCTCAGCTTTTAGATATGTATCGAAATGTTGGACTTAACACTTTTTCATAATGAAACGGATAGGACTAATAGAGGTTCGACCTTTTATGCTAAAAGGATTTAAATAATGAACAGTAGCTAGAAGATAAGAATTAACAAAGAAAAGCAAAAAGGAATTGAAACAAATGGGATGAACAACCCTAATTTAATTTAAACACAAGAACAACTTTTTGATTAATTACATGGAAATCAATAGCACCAATGTTCACATTAATAGAATTGAATATATCATTTGGAAACTAAGAAGTCGACTTCAATAATGATTACCAATGCCTTAAAAGTACCCCTTACAATTATGCTTATGATAGACTTAAAGTTACTACATAAAACAAGCTACTACTATCGGCTAATTAATGGCTAAGATAAGACTGGGCTTATTATAACTGGCAGACTAGACTCGTAGGTAAATAGATCCCAATTAAGAATTTGTAACTGCCAAGAGAGAACTGGGACGAGCTATTGAATGTTAGCAGCCGCCTCTTCCTAAAGTTAGACAGGTCCAGTCCCGAGCATGAAAGCTCCTGTGGAGAGAACCCCCACTTTCAGATATACAGATAATAGAGTAGTAATATTTCAAAGTTAAACAAAGCCTAAAATCATAACATTAATTATTTCTAATTAAATTATACTTATAAGCTATTTATATAATAATAAACAACTAAATATTAATTCAAACTAACTAAGCATCAATTATAACTAACTAATATTAATTACAACTAATTAAATTCTAACTTACAATTAACTATATTAAAACTACCTAACTTTCCTATAATAAACATAATGAAATCAATAAACTCACCACTCTGCTAAGTGAAGCCTTCAACAAGTATCAGCAACCAGGAACAGAACAGGACAGCAGACGGGAACAAGACAGCAATGAAATAGCAGACAAGAAGTGAAGCCAATAACAAAGAATAGCAGCCAATCTTAGCCCTAAGCTAGGCTATCAGCTCTTAATTATCAAATTTGCACTATTGATTATATATGAGATAATCTACACCAACAAAAGAAAAGATTAACAAACAAAGCACAAATACACAACGAAAAAGTCACAAGTGTAAACAAATACTGGAGAGAGAGCACTTCACATGTTGGCACCATGAGATCACAATTAGAAATGACAACATGTTAGGAAGCAGGTGACCTTCACAACTACAATGTTTCTGAGAGGTGCATCTCAGAGAAAACAGTTTGAACTATAATTCTTCATGTAACATATTTATCTCTTTAGTTAATAAATATGCACCCCTCTACATTCCTCCCCCTCAAGTGCTAACAAAATTAGCACTAATAAAATTAGAAGCAAAATAACCAGTGCAGAAAAAGTTACTTCTTTCCACTGGGAAACAAGTATCGCGATCGAGTTGTTGGTCCTTTATACTCTGGAAGAGGAGTCATTGTTGTAGGTGGCTCGGCATTGATTAGTGACTGCCGTCAAAGTCCTGGCCGATGGAGCGCCCTCACCCGATTACGACCTGCCTGTCTACATTCCTTTATCAATCGTCTACAAACTTCAGCCTCCCTCTTCACTGGACTTAGGCTCATACGATGACTCTGAGTAGCAGTACTATCTGATTCGGTCGTCTTGCGCAGTATATCCAGCCTGTTGAGAATAGCTTTTCGATAAGGAGAATCGGTTGAAAATCCTGAAAAGTCAGTAGCATCAGGAGTGCTTAGTGAAGGGACAACTTCCGTTGATGGGCTAAATCCGAGAAAGTTATCCCAAGCAAGACTATCAACTGAAGCACAAGATGGTGAAGAGACTCTTTCATTAGGTTCTCCAGGTGTACCAACTGACACTGGAATACACGAAACTTCATCTTGAGTCACAATAACAGGTGTCAAAACAGAGGCTACAGGTTCTAATGTACCCTCGAGTGACGATGGCACAGAAGTTGGACTAGAACCATCAGGAGAGGCAGTCCCAACTGCAGGAGAAACAGCAGGTATGAAAGGAGCCAATCCAGACACAGCAGGAGACAAATCGGATACAACAGGAGACAAACCAGAATTACTAGATACGACAGGACAGAAATCAGATACGACAGGACAGAAATCAGATACGACAGGACAGAAATCAGATACAACAGGACAGAAATCAGGTAAGACAGGAAACAAAACGGACGTAACAGGAGACGAGACGGACGTAACAGGAGACGAGACGGACGTAACAGGAGACGAGACGGACGTAACAGGAGACGAGACGGACGTAACAGGAGACGAGACGGACGTAACAGGAGACGAGACGGACGTAACAGGAGACGAGACGGACGTAACAGGAGACAAAACTGATGATGATACACCAGAAAACGTTACTGCCACTAGTGTTGAATGGGAAGCAACTGGCAATGGATGTGGAACAACAGTCAGCGACGCAGGACCACTATCTGATGATGAACCTCCGAAACAATCTTGAAGGTGAGCAATGTCATTCTGTTCTTCATGTAGTGATCTCTCTAACAGGGATGAATGTAGAGCCATCTCTGATATGTAACGTTCTATTCTATTTGCAGGTTCAATGTCGGGGGCCAGTATTGGAGATTCAGCACCTACTAGCTGAGGACACGAACCGAATGTTGGTGATGAATGATCGATAACCTGAGGCACTATTTCTCCAATCAATGTGTCATCGTCAGGAACACTGTTGGAAGAATCAACTGATGCTGAAACTCGTCTAGGGAGCGTCCTCAATCTTCGCACTGGAGCAGAATCAAGTGGAGAATCACAGGAAAATTCAGAGCTTGATATCTGACTTATCGAGAAATCACCAGAAGAACCATCAGAGTCACCAGATTAAGAACTATCATAGTCACCAGATAAAGAACTATCATAGTCACTAGAAGAATCCACTGATTTATTGTAGCCTCCGGATACTGGAACCATTGATGGAAATCCCAGAAACTCACTATCGGAATCAGAGTCAACGTCAGTTGGTGTTGATCTCTCTGTTGCAGCTACAGCTATGCTATCAGTATGATTTCCAGTAAAAGAGTTCACTAGATCCATGAGAACAGGATCACTACTGATATACTGAGGAAGCTCAACCCAACGATGCAGTTGTTTATGATGGGTTCTCAATTTGCTCAATCCATCAGAAATCTCGTACGTGAGGCCATTGCCTCTTACCTTAGTTACAGTGTAAGGTCCAGAATATCGCGGTTGAAACTTCAAAATCACAGAGTTGCCCTGAAGGATTCTTTTCCGGAGTACTTTGTCACCAACGTTGAAAGGCTTAAAATTTGGATGTCCTTCCCTCCAAAACTGTTTGGTTTCTCCAGAAAGCAAGGGCTTTGGATACATGGTATGAGAAACAGTAAGTAGAAATTCAGAGGGAGATTTCAACAGTTGTGAGTGCCACGAGTTGTTATAAGTCAGTACAACTTTAGATAGTTTCAAGTCCCACTCAGATAGCTTATCACCTTCCAGACATCTGATCATCTCAATCACCGTGCGATTAGTACGTTCAACAGCTCCGTTGGATGAAGGCTTGTATGGAGTTGTATATATGTGCTCAATATCGTTCTCCTCCAACACTTTCTCAAACTGTGAACCAGTGAATTCAGTGCCGTTATCACTCAGAATTTTCAGTGGTTTTGCTGGCAAAAACGGCAAAATCCGATGTTCTAATGCTACAGCAACGGATTTAGAACTCTTATCCTTCAGTGGAATACAACACAACCACTTAGAAAAGTGATCTACAGTCACTAGACAATACGAGTGCCGTTGCTTAGTCATGGGTAACTTGACCAAGTCTACTGCAAGCAATTTAAATGGAACATAAACCTGAATCTTCACGACAGGTACACCAGGAACAACTGAATGGACTTTGAACTTCTGACAAGTAATACAGGAGTTGGTTATTTCAGCAACAACTGAACAGAGTGATGGATGCCAAATCAAGTTTTTCAGGTGCTCCAACAGCTTGTTCCTTCCTGCATGACATAGCTGCCAGTGCAGACGTATTGCTATCTCCACCATGAACCCAAACGAAACTACTGGAACATCTCTGGCATTAGAGTGGATCACTATTAAACCCTCCTTCACGCTTAAGTTTGACGCAAACCTTCTGAACTGCTTCAGGTTCAGATTTTTCCAATTTGTTGCAGGAACAGCATTGACCAGTTTAGAACGTAACTGACGAAGTTCCGGTTGTCCACCTTGTAGCATTCGTATTTGATGAGCTGACAGGAAGGACTCAAATCCCATGCTAATCTCCTGAGAAAGACAATAGCCATAATTCTTCTCAGCTATCTCTGTAGTAAGGAATGGAAGAGAGAATTCATTGTCGTCATTTACCAGAAATCTACTCATATTTTTATCAAAATCCAGAGTAATATGGAGATCCTTGATTACGTTGTTACCAAGTAACATACAACAAGACATATCATCATCCTCAACTATGATGCAGGTTACTTCCAGTGTGACTTGATTTACATTGCCCATCACAACGGCTACCAGGGTTCCATCTTTAGCAGTGATTCTGTTGCCGAATGTGTTTATGGTCAAACCTTTAACCCTTTTATCCTCCTGCACATCTTTATAACATGAAGATTCTTCCATTGCCGACCTGCTAATGAGACTTATCTGAGCTCCAGTATCAAGAAGAGCACATAAAGATACGTCATTAACTTTGACTCCGATTCTGGGAATGGAACTACTTGAATGTCTACCAGTACAAGGGAGCTCAACGGAATCCATAACAGCCATTACAATAGGCTCATGATCCCATTCAAAGTCAGAGTCTTGTTCACGCTGATGAGCATCAAGATTTGGTTCACTGTATTGAGGACTGAACAAACGTGATGGTTCCAGAGGGTTGTAATGGACACCAGCCAAGCACTGAAGATATACCTGACATGGTACATCAGGATCAATATCTGGATTTAATTTGATAGGTTTATACACCACAGGTTGTGCCATTTCATAGTAAACCAGAACTTCCATACAGTAGCTACAGGTTAGAAAAAGCTACCAGAAAATTAGAAGACGGCAAATATCCAGGGATCTTCATCAGTTTTATCTGTGCCAATCTTGACCTGCCAGACTTGTGAGGATATAACTTGGGCTTAGACAACAGTTCATCCACAACGGAGCATCTCAATTCTTCTGGTGATGGTACAACAAAATCTGGTTGGTAATTAGTTCGGTACCACTTTAAGAAAGAACATATACTTTGAACCATCGAATCACCACCTCCCGAAACCAGCTCCATCACCTTGAGACCCTTAGGCAGAGGAGAGTAGTGCTCCTCTTTACAACTGTGACTATGATTGGCAATACGCGAAAATGCATCTGCCAAGAAGTTTTCCGATCCAGGTTTATACCTGACCTCGAAATCAAACTCTGAAAGTTCCGTAAGAGTGCGCATAATTCTAGAGTTTTGATTTGACATTGAGGTCATGTACGTGAGAGGTCTGTGATCAGTATACAGGATGAAGGGTATGGCATAGAGAAAACTTCGGAAAGTATTGATGCCCCACCTTATAGCCGCAAGTTCCCGCTCAATCGTACTGTAGTTGCACTGTGCCTTACTGAAAGTCATCGAAGCATAAGCAATAACTCTCTGTTGTCCATCTTGAATCTGGGATAAACAGGCTCTAGCCTCTACCTATTTATAATGTAGCCCATGTTTTAAAGTATGGACAAAGTCGCCAAATCGTCAGTATATTGGCGACTTTTGAGTGGTCAAATTAGTTGGAAAACCTGTAAATAACAAGTAAATCTTTCCTAAAATAGTCTCAAGAGACACACATGCATCAGGCATGAAGCATAAGGATGTTTCCAAGTGTAAAATCTTCACTAGGAAGCCAAATTTCTCTTTTAAAGCATCTTAAATGTGGCAACCTCCGACCTGGATCCATTTTCTTACTAAACTGGTGACTTTCCTGCCACACATTAAAACATGGAATATAGCTAATGAGGGCAATTGTAGAATGTATGAATCATAATGAATGTAGTGCTTTCTGTTAATTTATTTTATTAATACTATTTGAATAATTGAATTTTGATTCAAAATTTAAGAGCATATTTCCTTTCAAGTATCTATTATGATATTATCTAACAATTCATGTTCAAATTTGCACACTTTGAAATATTTAAACATACCTATTAACAATTTTATATGTCATATATCATGGACTCATGTGATATTTATTATTTCAGATTTAATAACACTCTGGAATATATCTTAGGCTAACCGCTAACAGATGAATTTTATAGGCTAAATGTTGTGGATTATACAGTTCCCATTAATTTATTACTGTATTTTAAGGTTTGTTAAACTCCAACAGAGTAATCAATCCATCAGAAGAGACTACCTACTTTTACAAACAAATACCAATAACAAGTCACATAATTAAACGTTACCGACGCGATGCAACTATCATTAGAAAGCTGGAATTTTTATCTTTCCAATCGCTTTACACATAAACACATTTATGTTATTACTTATGCAATTGAAAGTAAAAATGTCCCATTAATTTAAAATTCTAGTAATCGTCATAGCAATATCATGTTCGGTCACTTCCAATTCTATTATCGTCAGGTGGCCAATCATAAAGAACTAATGTTCGTCATACTTGTTGATTAGTGACTGATTAATATAATAGTATATAGTATAATTAGTCTCCCGCTTCTAATTACTAGTAATAGATTTAGTCATACCTAATATCTATAGATTCTTTACAATCAATGTGTATTTTTTTTATTAATGTAATTCCTAGTGTACTCAGTAATAGTAAGTATTATGTTTATATTATTATTACCTACTCTGCTACCCATACACACAATCAAACACTTCGTCAATGGTTAAAAATACGTTATATTTTAGTGCTGTCATTTCATTCGAAAGTTTGAACATGTTATGCATTGTTCTTTGCCACACACCAGAATTGAAAACTAAAATATTTTATATAAATGTGATTATTCATTTACTTAAGCTGAAGCTCCTACAACTGCTACCTTCTACATGCAAGAGGAAATAATAACCCGCTTTAGAATCAACAGCTACTTTAAATTATAAGGTTTATCATATATTTGATTTGTCTGCCAAGTATACATAGATTATATTCAGATGTTTTAAAATTGTGATGGTCCCCTCTGGGGTTATCTCATCAACTGTGGAACCTTATAACGGTCCACGGTATGGGCTATCTTGTGATTAGAATCTTACTCTTTATCTTATCTTTCAGATTCTTTTTTACTCAGTTTATCTCTTTCTACTAAATACTCATTGCCATGCCCTAGAACCAACTTGCTTATATGGTTCCGACCTCAGGCCTCTGGTCAATGCTCAACTGTATTTAGGTTAAATAACACGTTTGGATATTACTTTAAAGAGATTGTATTTCTATATCAAGCATATAATAATGCACTATGTACTTCACTAAAACACTCACAAGAATTTGTCTCACAACTGAGACTTGAGATTAGATGTTGATCTCATGCGAGCCAAATGGTAACTAGCTGTGAATGTTCATTACACATAATTATATAGGTTTGCAAAAGCAGTTATGCGTAAACAAGTAATGTGTTTGCATCACTACATTGCTCCCCCCTTTCGAAAATTTCAAAGTTACAATCCACATTTTCCAAGTCTAACAGCTGGCCTCTCTGCACATTGTTACCCAATAGTTGACAATGTTCAGATGCGCACTCTGTTAATGGAAATCTGTGTATTGGATCTCTTGAAAATTTTCGAACCGGCTATAATTGTATTACTAGCAAATTGATTAAAAATATAATTATATAAAAATATTTCAGAAGTAAAGTGCATCAATAATTTTTTTATAAAATTTTTATCTTACCTTTACAATCTTAACTTTTGCTTCAACAATATTTTTTTTTATGAATAAATGTTCTAAGTTATTCCTACCTACTATGTCTCAGTTCAAAATAAATAATTTTTTCAAAACTTGCCTAATATATTTGAGATCTCACCTCGCCCCTCCTAATATTTAGAATATTATTCTAAATATCAGGAATATTGTTCTAAATATTAGGAATATTATTCTAAATATTATCAGAGACTTCAATCACTCCAATATATTACACATAGTTGTTATTTCATTTATATTAAAAAAAAATTGTTATGATTCAAAAAAAAAAATTGTAAAAATATATTTTTGTTTAACTTATTTATGTTTTATTTTAATGAAATTCCTACTTGATTGACGAAAAGAATTATTTCTTTATAATTAATCATATGTTATGATATTGTAAATTGTGACTCTTTAATCAATCATTTTTATTATCAAATTTTGAGACAGTCTTAATCCTTAAAAGTAAACATTAAAATTAACATCGAGAAAAAAACATTAATCTTAAAATTAAATTAAATTGAAAATGATTATATTTTAATTTCACTTAAAATTACCCAAACTTAAAATTAAAAACTTAAAGTAATGGTCTAATTTAATTTGAATTTTTGAAATTTTTTCCTAAATGCTACTTGACCTTTTAATAATATTGCTTTTTGGTTTTTGACTTTTATGAGGCATATAATAAAATTTGTCGCCTGGATGTTAATAGCATGGTCATTAAAGTAATTAACCGTCCTGATTAGTTCCCCTGTTCTAAAGAGCGTTCCCTATTTTTAATTTGATTGAAGGACTCTGTCGCCATCTTTGATTTTAAACTCCGTATCTCGTACTGCTTCATATCCTCATCTGATTTTATCTTTTTAGCATGAGTGTATTCGCATACCAGAATTCCTACCATTAATAAAGTCAAAATCAATACTAACACATCACTGAACAAATTGGGTATGAGGTCGTACTGCATTGTTCCCATGTTCTTAATGGTGGCCTCCAGGTGAGCTTTTTTCATTGTCAAGACTTTTGGATAAGTTCTACGACCGAATTAAGATCAAAATTGCTCTGTGTTTGGCCCATCATCTTCAGCTGCGTTGAGTTTTTCTCCCCACGACCTTGTCGCATGGCAGTGACAAGCAGGTAGGTATGGCAAACGTTTCTAGTGAACGTTGAGTTCCTCAGGCACCGGCTATCAGTGGCGGTGAGTGGCTGGAAGGCTGTGAGTGGCTGAGAGGCTGTAAATGGCTGTGAGTGGCTGAGAGGCTGTCAGTAGCTGGGGTTAGTGGCTTTCTCTGTGTATCTGAAATTGAAACGATATTGTTAATACATGGCCCCTGGTTTTTATTTCAGTAATTTATCAGTTATCAG
>CANNZV010003540.1:0-60238 GCA_947561585.1 Caprella mutica
GAAAATGATTTGAAAAAAGGAACATGCCACACTGAAAAAAACAATCACTACCTAGAGAAAGACTGGTTGTATATCTAATCCTCTTAGGTAAGAAATATGTATAATATTCAAGAAAAAAACACTGAAATAATAAAACTGGACCGTGACTAGAGTGCTGTGGTAGTCCACACCGGCAACGCTCCGATCACGTTCCAGTCAAAATATCTTCTGATTGGAGCGTGACTGGAGCCTCACCTGACCGGCACTGCCAGTGTGAATATTTAAATGATATGCATTAAAACAATATTGGACCGGACCGTGACTGGACCGTGACTGGAGCGTGAATGGAGTGTGAATGGAGTGTGAGCGGAGCGATGGTGTGAATCAGCCCTAATCCTCTTAGAGTTGAGAAAAGGTAAATCTTTTTATGACTGGCATTGGTGGTAACCCAATTTTAGTTTGGTGATGACAACAATGAGATTACGTATAACAACTCAGACTACCTGTTTACTGGTTAGGCTGAGGAAATAGATGCCAGGAGTATAAAGAGCCTAAAAAGTATGTCCCTAGAGTTCTGAAGTTAGTTCAGTAAGGGCTGATTCACACCATCACTCCGCTCACACTCCATTCACGCTCCAGTCACGGTCTGGTCCAATATTCTTTAATGCATATCACGCTCCAATCAGAAGATATTTTGACTGGAGCGTGATCGGAGCGTTGCCGGTGTGGACTACCACAGCGGTCTAGTCACGGTCCAGTTTTATTATTTCAGTGTTTTTTTCTTGAATATTATACATATTTCTTACCTAAGAGGATTAGATATACAACCAGTCTTTCTCTAGGAGTGATTGTTTTTTTCAGTGTGGCATGTTCCTTTTTTCAAATCATTTTCAATTCTAGATATTTTTTTCCAAAAGTTCCAATAGTCGTTCGAAGATAACGGAAAAATTTAGTTTTGTCATCTATTAGTTGAGGATACAACGAGTAGATATCCTTCACACTTCCCATCTTTTAGCATAGGATGAACACAAAATCTCTTTTATTTTGTTTTCTCTCATCCTGTTCATCAATTAAGTCCAATGATAATCACTGGGAAATCAGATGATACGGAAGAAACGGGAGAGAGAGCGGACCGTGACCGGACCGAACATGTGAATGCACAAGGATGAGACTTGACCGTGACTGGAGCGAGACCGGAGCGTGACCAGAGCTATGGTGTGGATTAGCTCTAAAAGTTCAGTCTTTACTATTCAGGCAGTTAGTTGCTATCCTTCAGAATAATTATTTCAGAGCTCATGGCCTGGCCTCGTGTCAGGACAATTCGCCGTGGGGACAATTCGTCGCTGAAAAATTCATAGCGGACAATTCGTTGCAGACAATTCGACTTCCAATCTTTCAGCACCACTTGACCTCTCACTCTCTCTCCTCACCTTAAAACCTATGTCCTGTAACTGCGTGCTGTGAATAGAATAAACTATAGAGAAAGGTAACCCCACTCACCATCACCATCAACATAATATTATCTTAATAAACTTAGTAATGTTATTAACCCAGCGCAAGCAGCCATGACACATTGTGCAACATCCATAGGCACTAGATGATTAGATGGGCACCAGATGGTTAGGTGGGCACTAGATGGCTAGGTGGGCACTAGATGGCTAGGTGGGCACTAGATGGTTAGGTGAGCACTAGATGGTTAGGTGGGCACTAGATGGTTAGATGGGCACTAGATGGTTAGGTGAGAACTAGATGGTTAGGTGGGCACTAGATGGTTAGGTGAGAACTAGATGGTTAGGTGGGCACTAGATGGTTAGGTGAGCACTAGATGGTTAGGTGAGCACTAGATGGTTAGGTGAGCACTAGATGGTTAGGTGAGCACTAGATGGTTAGGTGAGCACTAGATGGTTAGGTGAGCACTAGATGGTTAGGTGAGCACTAGATGGTTAGGTGGGCACTAGATGGTTAGATGGGCACTAGATGGTTAGGTGAGCACTAGATGGTTAGGTGAGCACTAGATGGCTAGGTGAGCACTAGATGGTTAGATGAGCACTAGATGGTTAGGTGGGCACTAGATGGTTAGATGGGCACTAGATGGTTAGGTGAGCACTAGATGGTTAGGTGAGCACTAGATGGCTAGGTGAGCACTAGATGGTTAGGTGAGCACTAGATGGTTAGGTGGGCACTAGATGGTTAGGTGAGCACTAGATGGTTAGGTGAGCACTAGATGGTTAGGTGAGCACTAGATGGTTAGGTGAGCACTAGATGGTTAGGTGAGCACTAGATGGTTAGGTGAGCACTAGATGGTTAGGTGAGCACTAGATGGTTAGGTGAGCACTAGATGGTTAGGTGAGCACTAGATGGTTAGGTGAGCACTAGATGGCTAAATGGGCACTAGATGGTTAGGTGAGCACTAGATGGCTAAATGGGCACTAGATGGTTAGGTGAGCACTAGATGGTTAGGTGAGCACTAGATGGTTAGGTGAGCACTAGATGGCTAGGTGAGCACTAGATGGTTAGGTGAGCACTAGATGGTTAGGTGAGCACTAGATGGTTAGGTGAGCACTAGATGGCTAGGTGAGCACTAGATGGTTAGGTGAGCACTAGATGGTTAGGTGAGCACTAGATGGTTAGGTGAGCACTAGATGGCTAAATGGGCACTAGATGGTTAGGTGAGCACTAGGTGGTTAGATGGGCACTAGGTGGTTAGGTGGGCACTAGATGGTTAGGTGGGCACTAGATGGTTAGGTGAGCACTAGATGGTTAGGTGAGCACTAGATGGTTAGGTGAGCACTAGATGGCTAAATGGGCACTAGATGGTTAGGTGAGCACTAGGTGGCTAGATGGGCACTTGATGGTTAGCTGAGCACTAGGTGGCTAGATGGGCACTAGGTGGTTAGGTGGGCACTAGATGGTTAGGTGGGCACTAGATGGTTAGGTGAGCACTAGATGGTTAGATGGGCACTAGGTGGCTAAATGGGCACTAGATGGTTAGGTGGGCACTAGATGGTTAGGTGGGCACTAGATGGCTAGATGGCCACTAGATGGCTAGGTGAGCACTAGGTGGCTAAATGGGCACTAGATGGTTAGGTGAGCACTAGGTGGCTAGATGGGCACTTGATGGTTAGCTGAGCACTAGGTGGCTAGATGGGCACTAGGTGGCTAGATGGGCACTTGAAGGTTAGCTGAGCACTAGGTGGCTAGATGGGCACTAGGTGGCTAGATGGGCACTAGGTGGCTAGATGGGCACTAGATGGCTAGGTGAGCACTAGATGGCTAGGTGGGCAAGAGATGGTAGACTGAAAAATAGTCTAGAAATTACATGGGAGAAGGTTGGTTTAATGTGGCGAATCCATTCCATTGAATTGTCATATTGGCCCAACCTGATTAATATATAGCGTATCAACATCATAAGGCTGAAACTTAATCAACATATTGGCTAAAATAATATTTGGCCAAGATGGTTTCAACATAACAGCCCATGCTGTCACCATGTTGGCTAATTTTGCAAAAGAACCACACAGTCCCATCCTGATTTGTCAAGCTAGTGCCCACATGGGCCCCATTAACTTGTGTTGGTTGGAGGTAGCAACTAACATATGCTCGCACTAGTAAATAATCTATTATAAAGTTTAGCTCAACCTACCAATCAGTTTCTCTCTCTAGTCAAACATTTAACTGATTTTAAACAATTTTAAAGCGCTAAATTCAGGAATGAAATTTGTATTGCTCAATAAGGTGATTTTTTTTATTGTAACTAATTGATGGGATGTGAAACTAACACAAATAAAATCTTTTCATCTAATTTCTACTGTTTTGATAATTGTTCAAAAGAAAGTGAGTCTCCCAAACAAATGCTGAAGATTACATAACTTCTTTAGAGCATGTAAGGATTAATCTAATTACAATATTAAAGCAGCAATTTATTGAATGTTATTAAAAGGTTAACCTTTTCGTGACCATCAGGTTTGTTCATTTGGGGTATTGATATCGTTAGCATGAATTGTTAATTGAAATTATGTTTGTGAATGCAATAGTTCGTCACTGCAGCTAATAAAAATTGTACTTATTTATAAACCTCAGTATAAAAAGAAACACTTCTGAGGTAATTGATGCAATATCTAACGAATGGTTAGACTTAGAGTCTTGAAAATCTACTCATTTTTAGAAAGTGGTGTCGAAGATTTTAAAGATTTTCGTAAATTCAATCTGGTAGTCGAGTTAATGAAAGATGATTTATAATGGGATGGAAAGGACATACTTTCCCGGATATTTTCAGAGACTATCCAACAGAAAGGGCTGACATTTTCTGGAAACATCCGGCCTGTGGTCCTACAGAATGCCTTTGATTTGTTTAACGATATTCGTACAGGTTTTTGAATTATTCGAACTTTGAGTTATAATGAAATAAATTATTGATTCTAGTGAATAATGAAATTAATAAAACCCAAATTTAGTTTGCTCAAATTGAATCGAATTTAAAAAATATATCACCATTTCGATACTTCACATACCACGCCTACACAAGGTGAATTGTTTGACTATTTTTATTGAAACAATTAGAAACTCATATGCACTTTTCACAGTTAATTATATTGTATGAATTGAGTACTTTGCAGTGTGATGTCACTGTGACATGTCACTGCGTCACTGAAGTGACATGTCACAGTGTCACTGCAATGACATTCATCTCATCTTTTCCCACTGCTACTTTTATTAATATCCGTCACAGAGCAATTCATTTGTCAACTCTGATGCCTTTGTGTCTTCGTAAAGAGATAAATTTGTCAAAGAATATTATAGAGGTTATCTACTGTAACTAGAGAGAGATGCATTTGTCAAAGAATATTATAGAGGTTATCTACTGTAACTAGAGAGAGATGCATTTGTCAAAGAATATTATAGAGGTTATCTACTGTAACTAGAGAGAGATGCATTTGTCAAAGAATATTATAGAGGTTATCTACTGTAACTAGAGAGAGATGCATTTGTCAAGGAATATTATAGAGGTTATCTACTGTAACTAGAGAGAGATGCATTTGTCAAAGAATATTATAGAGGTTATCTACTGTAACTAGAGAAAGATGCATTTGTCAAAGAATATTATAGAGGTTATCTACTGTAACTAGAGAGAGATGCATTTGTCAAAGAATATTATAGAGGTTATCTACTGTAACTAGAGAAAGATGCATTTGTCAAAGAATATTATAGAGGTTATCTACTGTAACTAGAGAGAGATGCATTTGTCAAAGAATATTATAGAGGTTATCTACTGTAACTAGAGAGAGATGCATTTGTCAAAGAATATTATAGAGGTTATCTACTGTAACTAGAGAGAGATGCATTTGTCAAAGAATATTATAGAGGTTATCTACTGTAACTAGAGAGAGATGCATTTGTCAAAGAATATTATAGAGGTTATCTACTGTAACTAGAGAGAGATGCATTTGTCAAAGAATATTATAGAGGTTATCTACTGTAACTAGAGAGAGATGCATTTGTCAAAGAATATTATAGAGGTTATCTACTGTAACTAAAGAGAGATGCATTTGTCAAAGAATATTATAGAGGTTATCTACTGTAACTAGAGAGAGATGCATTTGTCAAAGAATATTATAGAGGTTATCTACTGTAACTAGAGAAAGATGCATTTGTCAAAGAATATTATAGAGGTTATCTACTGTAACTAGAGAAAGATGCATTTGTCAAAGAATATTATAGAGGTTATCTACTGTAACTAGAGAGAGATGCATTTGTCAAAGAATATTATAGAGGTTATCTACTGTAACTAGAGAGAGATGCATTTGTCAAAGAATATTATAGAGGTTATCTACTGTAACTAGAGAGAGATGCATTTGTCAAAGAATATTATAGAGGTTATCTACTGTAACTAGAGAAAGATGCATTTGTCAAAGAATATTATAGAGGTTATCTACTGTAACTAGAGAGAGATGCATTTGTCAAAGAATATTATAGAGGTTATCTACTGTAACTAGAGAGAGATGCATTTGTCAAAGAATATTATAGAGGTTATCTACTGTAACTAGAGAGAGATGCATTTGTCAAAGAATATTATAGAGGTTATCTACTGTAACTAAAGAGAGATGCATTTGTCAAAGAATATTATAGAGGTTATCTACTGTAACTAGAGAGAGATGCATTTGTCAAAGAATATTATAGAGGTTATCTACTGTAACTAGAGAGAGATGCATTTGTCAAAGAATATTATAGAGGTTATCTACTGTAACTAGAGAGAGATGCATTTGTCAAAGAATATTATAGAGGTTATCTACTGTAACTAGAGAGAGATGCATTTGTCAAAGAATATTATAGAGGTTATCTACTGTAACTAGAGAAAGATGCATTTGTCAAAGAATATTATAGAGGTTATCTACTGTAACTAGAGAAAGATGCATTTGTCAAAGAATATTATAGAGGTTATCTACTGTAACTAGAGAGAGATGCATTTGTCAAAGAATATTATAGAGGTTATCTACTGTAACTAGAGAGAGATGCATTTGTCAAAGAATATTATAGAGGTTATCTACTGTAACTAGAGAGAGATGCATTTGTCAAAGAATATTATAGAGGTTATCTACTGTAACTAGAGAAAGATGCATTTGTCAAAGAATATTATAGAGGTTATCTACTGTAACTAGAGAGAGATGCATTTGTCAAAGAATATTATAGAGGTTATCTACTGTAACTAGAGAGAGATGCATTTGTCAAAGAATATTATAGAGGTTATCTACTGTAACTAGAGAGAGATGCATTTGTCAAAGAATATTATAGAGGTTATCTACTGTAACTAGAGAAAGATGCATTTGTCAAAGAATATTATAGAGGTTATCTACTGTAACTAGAGAAAGATGCATTTGTCAAAGAATATTATAGAGGTTATCTACTGTAACTAGAGAGAGATGCATTTGTCAAAGAATATTATAGAGGTTATCTACTGTAACTAGAGAGAGATGCATTTGTCAAAGAATATTATAGAGGTTATCTACTGTAACTAGAGAGAGATGCATTTGTCAAAGAATATTATAGAGGTTATCTACTGTAACTAAAGAGAGATGCATTTGTCAAAGAATATTATAGAGGTTATCTACTGTAACTAGAGAGAGATGCATTTGTCAAAGAATATTATAGAGGTTATCTACTGTAACTAGAGAAAGATGCATTTGTCAAAGAATATTATAGAGGTTATCTACTGTAACTAGAGAGAGATGCATTTGTCAAAGAATATTATAGAGGTTATCTACTGTAACTAGAGAGAGATGCATTTGTCAAAGAATATTATAGAGGTTATCTACTGTAACTAGAGAGAGATGCATTTGTCAAAGAATATTATAGAGGTTATCTACTGTAACTAGAGAGAGATGCATTTGTCAAAGAATATTATAGAGGTTATCTACTGTAACTAGAGAGAGATGCATTTGTCAAAGAATATTATAGAGGTTATCTACTGTAACTAGAGAGAGATGCATTTGTCAAAGAATATTATAGAGGTTATCTACTGTAACTAGAGAGAGATGCATTTGTCAAAGAATATTATAGAGGTTATCTACTGTAACTAGAGAGAGATGCATTTGTCAAAGAATATTATAGAGGTTATCTACTGTAACTAGAGAGAGATGCATTTGTCAAAGAATATTATAGAGGTTATCTACTGTAACTAGAGAAAGATGCATTTGTCAAAGAATATTATAGAGGTTATCTACTGTTACCATTTTGTTAGATTTTGGGAGCGATCGGGTCAAATGTCAAAGATCAAGGTCAAGGCCATTTATAACTCAATAATTCAAAAAGCATTCAACCAAATTGTCTGAAATTTGATGGGACGATTGAACAATGTATAATAACAATCTGGTAAAATTTTGGGAGCGATCCGGTCAAAGGTCAAGGTCAAGGTCATTCAATAACTCAAAAGTACTGAACCATATTGCATGGAACGATTAGTTTTTGGTAGAAAACGGATAAGCGGCTGCGAACGTATGCGCTCTACCGAGTGCACGTAATCTGGTTCCATATCATTTGCTTATTTCATATAAAACTGTATATATTAAATATTAATATGTATGTGACATTATTAATAAAGGGTTGATGAGAATCAATGTTTTTAACTGTAAGTAATAGTCATGCTTTTCATGACTATATATTTCAAACAACACGAAGTGAGATAATGAGAATAGACTTGAAACCAAGAATCTGTAAATTAAATTAAATAAATATTCTAAAATTAAGTCAAAATAAAAAAAATTAAAGGTATTTACTTATTATAGGAAGGTAAGGATTGGTAGTAAGGTGAGGATTGGTAGTAAGGAAAGGATTGGTAGGAAGGTAAGGATTGGTAGTAAGGTAAGGATTGGTAGTAAGGTAAGGATTGGTAGTAAGGTAAGGATTGGTAGTAAGGTAAGGATTGGTAGTAAGGTAAGGATTGGTAGTAAGGTAAGGATTGGTAGTAAGGTAAGGATTGGTAGTAAGGTAAGGATTGGTAGTAAGGTAAGGATTGGTAGTAAGGTAAGGATTGGTAGTAAGGCAAGGATTGGTAGTAAGGTAAGGATTGGTAGTAAGGTAAGGATTGGTAGTAAGGTAAGGATTGGTAGTAAGGTAAGGATTGGTAGTAAGGTAAGGATTGGTAGTAAGGTAAGGATTGGTAGTAAGGTAAGGATTGGTAGTAAGGTAAGGATTGGTAGCAAGGTAAGGATTGGTAGTAAGGTAAGGATTGGTAGTAAGGTAAGGATTGGTAGTAAGGTAAGGATTGGTAGTAAGGTAAGGATTGGTAGTAAGGCAAGGATTGGTAGTAAGGTAAGGATTGGTAGTAAGGTAAGGATTGGTAGTAAGGTAAGGATTGGTAGTAAGGCAAGGATTGGTAGTAAGGTAAGGATTGGTAGTAAGGTAAGGATTGGTAGTAAGGTAAGGATTGGTAGTAAGGTAAGGATTGGTAGTAAGGCAAGGATTGGTAGTAAGGTAAGGATTGGTAGTAAGGTAAGGATTGGTAGTAAGGTAAGGATTGGTAGTAAGGTAAGGATTGGTAGTAAGGTAAGGATTGGTAGTAAGGTAAGGATTGGTAGTAAGGCAAGGATTGGTAGTAAGGTAAGGATTGGTAGTAAGGCAAGGATTGGTAGTAAGGTAAGGATTGGTAGTAAGGTAAGGATTGGTAGTAAGGTAAGGATTGGTAGTAAGGTAAGGATTGGTAGTAAGGCAAGGATTGGTAGTAAGGTAAGGATTGGTAGTAAGGAAAGGATTGGTAGTAAGGTAAGGATTGGTAGTAAGGCAAGGATTGGTAGTAAGGTAAGGATTGGTAGTAAGGTAAGGATTGGTAGTAAGGCAAGGATTGGTAGTAAGGTAAGGATTGGTAGTAAGGTAAGGATTGGTAGTAAGGTAAGGATTGGTAGTAAGGTAAGGATTGGTAGTAAGGTAAGGATTGGTAGTAAGGTAAGGATTGGTAGTAAGGTAAGGATTGGTAGTAAGGCAAGGATTGGTAGTAAGGTAAGGATTGGTAGTAAGGTAAGGATTGGTAGTAAGGTAAGGATTGGTAGTAAGGCAAGGATTGGTAGTAAGGTAAGGATTGGTAGTAAGGAAAGGATTGGTAGTGAGGTAAGGATTGGTAGTAAGGCAAGGATTGGTAGTAAGGAAAGGATTGGTATTAAGGTAAGGATTGGTAGTAAGGTAAGGATTGGTAGTAAGGCAAGGATTGGTAGTAAGGTGAGGATTGGTAGTAAGGTAAGGATTGGTAGTAAGGTAAGGATTGGTAGTAAGGTAAGGATTGGTAGTAAGGTAAGGATTGGTAGTAAGGTAAGGATTGGTAGTAAGGTAAGGATTGGTAGTAAGGTAAGGATTGGTAGTAAGGTAAGGATTGGTAGTAAGGTGAGGATTGGTAGTAAGGTAAGGATTGGTAGTAAGGTGAGGATTGGTACATTCTTACGAAAAGAACTTCAAAATCACTAATATTTTATGAGTTACATATAATTGTTTGTGAAGAGAATTAATTGGTTAGTTTGTTGTAATTTGAGAAAAACTAGTCTCTCTGAAGTTGATGTAGTCACTAAATGTAGTCACTAAATGTAGTCACTAAATGTAGTCACGAAATGTAGTCACTAGATGTAGTCACTAAATGTAGTCACTAAATGTAGTCTCTAAATGTAGTCACTAAATGTAGTCACTAAATGTAGTCTCTAAATGTAGTCTCTAAATGTAGTCTCTAAATGTAGTCACTAAATGTAGTCTCTAAATGTAGTCTCTAAATGTAGTCACTAAATGTAGTCTCTAAATGTAGTCTCTAAATGTAGTCACTAAATGTAGTCACTAAATGTAGTCACTAAATGTAGTCTCTAAATGTAGTCTCTAAATGTAGTCTCTAAATGTAGTCTCTAAATGTAGTCTCTAAATGTAGTCACTAAATGTAGTCACTAAATGTAGTCACTAAATGTAGTCACTAAATGTAGTCTCTAAATGTAGTCTCTAAATGTAGTCTCTAAATGTAGTCTCTAAATGTAGTCACTAAATGTAGTCACTAAATGTAGTCTCTAAATGTAGTCACTATATGTAGTCACTAAATGTAGTCACTAAATGTAGTCTCTAAATGTAGTCACTAATTGTAGTCTCTAAATGTAGTCACTAATCCGCTGTCTGGTATCATTAGTGTCCCTCGCTTCTCTTATTAACCTTACTTAGTTAGTGAAGGAAATAAATTATTATTGAATTGAGGAGCTACTTACAGTGTGAAATAGTTACTATCTCCAAAATAATAACTTTAGTTACTATCTCCAAAATAATAACTTTAGTT
Organism: Caprella mutica; assembly: GCA_947561585.1. Lineage (NCBI taxonomy): Eukaryota > Metazoa > Arthropoda > Malacostraca > Amphipoda > Caprellidae > Caprella > Caprella mutica. The sequence continues at coordinate 10,766 of CANNZV010003540.1, forward strand.
ACTATCTCCAAAATAATAACTTTAGTTACTATCTCCTAAATAATAACTCTAGTTACTATCTCCTAAATAATAACTCTAGTTACTATCTCCTAAATAATAACTCTAGTTACTATCTCCTAAATAATAACTCTAGTTACTATCTCCTAAATAATAACTCTAGTTACTATCTCCTAAATAATAACTGTAGTTACTATCTCCTAAATAATAACTTTAGTTACTATCTCCTAAATAATAACTCTAGTTACTATCTCCTAAATAATAACTCTAGTTACTATCTCCTAAATAATAACTCTAGTTACTATCTCCTAAATAATAACTTTAGTTACTATCTCCTAAATAATAACTCTAGTTACTATCTCCTAAATAATAACTCTAGTTACTATCTCCTAAATAATAACTCTAGTTACTATCTCCTAAATAATAACTCTAGTTACTATCTCCTAAATAATAACTCTAGTTACTATCTCCTAAATAATAACTCTAGTTACTATCTCCTAAATAATAACTCTAGTTACTATCTCCTAAATAATAACTCTAGTTACTATCTCCTAAATAATAACTTTAGTTACTATCTCCAAAATAATAACTTTAGTTACTATCTCCAAAATAATAACTTTAGTTACTATCTCCTAAATAATAACTCTAGTTACTATCTCCTAAATAATAACTCTAGTTACTATCTCCTAAATAATAACTCTAGTTACTATCTCCTAAATAATAACTCTAGTTACTATCTCCTAAATAATAACTCTAGTTACTATCTCCTAAATAATAACTTTAGTTACTATCTCCTAAATAATAACTCTAGTTACTATCTCCTAAATAATAACTCTAGTTACTATCTCCTAAATAATAACTCTAGTTACTATCTCCTAAATAATAACTCTAGTTACTATCTCCTAAATAATAACTCTAGTTACTATCTCCTAAATAATAACTTTAGTTACTATCTCCAAAATAATAACTTTAGTTACTATCTCCAAAATAATAACTTTAGTTACTATCTCCAAAATAATAACTCTAGTTACTATCTCCTAAATAATAACTCTAGTTACTATCTCCTAAATAATAACTCTAGTTACTATCTCCTAAATAATAACTCTAGTTACTATCTCCTAAATAATAACTCTAGTTACTATCTCCTAAATAATAACTTTAGTTACTATCTCCTAAATAATAACTCTAGTTACTATCTCCTAAATAATAACTCTAGTTACTATCTCCTAAATAGTAACTCTAGTTACTATCTCCTAAATAATAACTTTAGTTACTATCTCCTAAATAATAACTCTAGTTACTATCTCCTAAGTAGTAACTCGTAAATTCCTTGGTATTAGTTACAGATTTTATTATCCTAGTTAAGCATTCTGAACTTTAGTAGATATTTAGTTAGATTGTAAATATCATTTTCCGAATTTTTAATTTTACTATTTAGGTTCATATTATTTTCTCCCACTGGTTGCATATAGTTGGTGCATATATAGAACTGTCTTTAATATCGGCTTGTCACACAATTTTTTTGTATAATATACTGTAGTTTAGAGTGTGGTGCACTAAAAAATATCTGTTTGCGTTCAAGAAATCATTTATCAATGTAATATATGCATGTGTCTTCAGATGTGGTTATTTAATTATTCTTTAAAGCATCTCCAGACACTAAACAAATAGACAAAATATAAATGATGCTCATGTGGAATGCACAGATAATAATGGCGGGAAAAAGTCTGTATTCTCAAACGGGGTGCAGTCAAAGATGCTGCTACAATATTTAGAATTGTATGCAATACTGTTGGAGAAATCCGGTTATTAGCATTAGAAAGTTGATTTGAAGAATTAGATTATTATGCTATGTCAAATATTAACTATCATCTCATACTTATAACTAACATCCACCAAGTATTTGGAATCGAAACCAGGGTGTTGTATAACATTTCCAAAATCACTTCTGAAAATGCTTAACAGTTTTTGTTGTTCAGCTCATTGATAACCATGTGTTGAGTGTGATGAACTTTACTCTCGATGCATAACCGTAATAAAAATCACAAGGTGTAAGATCAGGTGATATTGGAGGCCACTTACTGTTCATGTCACCTCTGACAATTCACGTTTCTTGAAACTTTTCATTCAGCCACTGTCTGGCAGCTCTTAACCAATGATCGAGGTGAGGCTCGTGAATCTGGTAAACTCGAAATAGCAGACCAAAAGTCAGACAGGAGGTATCGAGATCATTTTCACCGATAGATTTTATCTCAGTGAAAACTGAGGCAAATACTAACCCCTCCCATATGGTCACCCACAGGGATGTTCGAGGTGAGTGGAGTGGCTTCTCCGCTGTCCAGTGAGGGTCAGTAGTGCACCACTAACGACAACTGTGAGTGTCTACTTCACAGTGGGTATGGAAATGTGCTTAATTAGAAAACATTAGGTGATGAAGGAGATCCTACAAATGAAAAATCTGATCAAACATTTTTCAGCAAATGCCGTTATTGCCTCATATTCGCTTTCTTTAAGGGGACAGTTCGTAATTTTTGTAAAAATATTTATTAATAGAGTTACGGTTATGAAACTTAGTTCCTAATTATAAAATTGAATTTAAAAAAAAAATTATATTTCAAAAAAAATTTGAAGTTTTACAATCGCTTTCAATCTTTTTGTAGAAAATAACCAGGATAACCGAATGAAGAAAACTGCAAACCCGTAGCTTCAAAACTGTATTGAAGGTAGGTACATGTTTGAATACCAAAATTTGTAGCTATTTTGAAGTGCCTCAAAATAGCATCCGGGCAACCGACCATGTTTTTGGAAATAAAATGAAGCTACGGTTCTGAAACTTCGTACCCATATGAAAAACTTAATTTCCTATCGATTTTGTTCGTAGCATTTTTTCGATTGGTCCCATAGAAAACGAGTTATTCGAACTAATAGAGCGCTATACCCACCCCCTCTCCCCAGGGGCAGAGCGTCACACAGGCACACTCTAGAGTTCTGATTTTTAGTACAATCATTTATAAGGTTGTTAGGTACCTATTTATGAAATAAATAATAAATAATACAATGTCGATACTTCCTTCATGGACAGTTCCCTTAAGTTAGTAGACAATTAACATAAACTATGTAATTGACAAAAAATCTAACATATATATGTATAAAATGTATAAAGAGACAGTGAAACAGAAACAGTGAGACAGAAACAGTGAGACAGAAACAGTGAAATAGAAACAGTGAAACAGAAACAGTGAGACAGTAACAGTGAAACAGAAACAGTGAGACAGTAACAGTGAGACAGAAAAAGTGGGAGAGAAACAGTGAGACAGTAACAGTGAGACAGTAGCAGTGAGACAGAAACAGTGAGACAGTAACAGTGAGACAGTAGCAGTGAGACAGAAACAGTGAGACAGTAGCAGTGGGACAGAAACAGTGAGACAGTAACAGTGAGACAGTAACAGTGAAACAGAAACAGTGTGAAAGTAACAGTGAAACTGAGACAGTGAAACAGTAACAGTGAGACAGTAACAGTGAGACAGAAAAAGTGGGAGAGAAACAGTGAGACAGAAACAGTGAGACAGTAACAATGAGACAGTAACAGTGAGACAGTAACAGTGAGACAGTAACAGTGAGACAGTAACAGTGAGACAGTAACAGTGAGACAGTAACAGTGAGCAGTAACAGTGAGACAGTAGCAGTGAGACAGTAGCAGTGAGACAGTAACAGTGAGCAGTAACAGTGAGACAGTAGCAGTGAGACAGTAGCAGTGAGACAGAAACAGTGAGACAGTAACAGTGAGACAGTAACAGTGAAACAGAAACAGTGTGAAAGTAACAGTGAAACTGAGACAGTGAAACAGTAACAGTGAGACAGTAACAGTGAGACAGTAACAGTGAGACAGATAAAGTGGGAGAGAAACAGTGAGACAGTAACAGTGAGACAGAAAAAGTGGGAGAGAAACAGTGAGACAGTAACAGTGAGACAGTAACAGTGAGACAGTAACAGTGAGACAGTAACAGTGAGACAGTAACAGTGAGACAGTAACAGTGAGACAGTAACAGTGAGACAGTAACAGTGAGACAGTAACAGTGAGACAGTAACAGTGAAACAGTAACAGTGAGACAGTAACAGTGAGACAGTAACAGTGAGACAGTAACAGTGAGACAGTAACAGTGAGACAGTAACAGTGAGACAGTAACAGTGAGACAGTAACAGTGAAACAGTAACAGTGAGACAGTAACAGTGAGACAGTAACAGTGAGACAGTAACAGTGAGACAGTAACAGTGAGACAGTAACAGTGAGACAGTAACAGTGAAACAGTAACAGTGAGACAGTAACAGTGAGACAGTAACAGTGAGACAGTAACAGTGAGACAGTAACAGTGAGACAGTAACAGTGAGACAGAAAAAGTGGGAGAGAAACAGTGAGACAGTAACAGTGAGACAGTAACAGTGAGACAGTAACAGTGAGACAGTATATTCAGTACTGCTGACAAATTTCCTCGGTCTATCCATTAAATTCTGAGGAGTGATTCATGTCTTCCTGTTAGGATAAAGTTTGGTCATAACGCAGCCTGATGTATCACTATCACCAACTGATAAACAACTATCACTAACTGATAAACAACTATCACTAACTGATAAACAACTATCACCAACTGATAAACAACTATCACTAGCTGATAAACAACTATCACTAACTGATACACAACTATCACTAACTGATAAACAACTATCACTAACTGATAAACAACTATCACTAACTGATAAACAACTATCACTAGCTGATAAACAACTATCACTAACTGATACACAACTATCACTAACTGATAAACAACTATCACTAACTGATAAACAACTATCACTAACTGATAAACAACTATCACCAACTGATAAACAACTATCACCAACTGATAAACAACTATCACTAACTGATAAACAACTATCACCAACTGATAAACAACTATCACTAACTGATAAACAACTATCACTAACTGATACACAACTATCACTAACTGATAAACAACTATCACCAACTGATAAACAACTATCACTAACTGATACACAACTATCACTAACTGATAAACAACTATCACTAACTGATAAACAACTATCACTAACTGATAAACAACTATCACTAACTGATAAACAACTATCACTAGCTGATAAACAACTATCACCAACTGATAAACAACTATCACTAACTGATAAACAACTATCACCAACTGATAAACAACTATCACTAACTGATAAACAACTATCACTAACTGATAAACAACTATCACTAACTGATAAACAATTATCACTAACTGATAAACAACTATCACTAACTGATAAACAACTATCACTAACTGATAAACAACTATCACTTACTGATATACAACTATCACTAACTGATACACAACTATCACTAACTGATAAACAACTATCACTAACTGATACACAACTATCACTAACTGATACACAACTATCACTAACTGATAAACAACTATCACTAACTGATAAACAACTATCACTAACTGATACACAACTATCACTAACTGATAAACAACTATCACTAACTGATAAACAACTATCACTAACTGATAAACAACTATCACTAACTGATACACAACTATCACTAACTGATAAACAACTATCACTAACTGATACACAGCTATCACTAACTGATAAACAACTAAATAATCAGGCAAGTGAATACTCAGGCAAGTGAACACTCAGGCAATTGAATGCTCAGGCAAGTGAATACTCAGGCAAGTGAATACTCAGGCAAGTGAATACTCAGACAAGTGAATACTCAGGCAAGTGAATACTCAGGCAAGTGAATACTCAGGCAAGTGAATAATCAGGCAAGTGAATACTCAGGCAAGTGAATAATCAGGCAAGTGAATAATCAGGCAAGTGAATACTCAGGCAAGTGAACACTCAGGCAATTGAATGCTCAGGCAAGTGAATACTCAGGCAAGTGAATACTCAGGCAAGTGAATACTCAGACAAGTGAATACTCAGGCAAGTGAATACTCAGGCAAGTGAATACTCAGGCAAGTGAATAATCAGGCAAGTGAATACTCAGGCAAGTGAATAATCAGGCAAGTGAATAATCAGGCAAGTGAATACTCAGGCAAGTGAATACTCAGGCAAGTGAATAATCAGGCAAGTGAATACTCAGGCAAGTGAATACCAGGCAAGTGAATACTCAGGCAAGTGAATAATCAGGCAAGTGAATACTCAGGCAAGCGAATACTCAGGCAAGTGAATACCAGGCAAGTGAATACTCAGGCAAGTGAATACTCAGGCAAGTGAATACTCAGGCAAGTGAATACTCAGACAAGTGAATACTCAGGCAAGTGAATACTCAGGCAAGTGAATACTCAGGCAAGTGAATACTCAGGCAAGTGAATACCAGGCAAGTGAATACTCAGGCAAGTGAATACTCAGGCAAGTGAATACTCAGGCAAGTGAATACTCAGGCAAGTGAATAATCAGGCAAGTGAATACTCAGGCAAGTGAATACTCAGGCAAGTGAATACTCAGGCAAGTGAATACTCAGGCAAGTGAATAATCAGGCAAGTGAATACCAGGCAAGTGAATACTCAGGCAAGTGAATACTCAGGCAAGTGAATACTCAGGCAAGTGAATACTCAGGCAAGTGAATAATCAGGCAAGTGAACACTCAGGCAAGTGAATACTCAGGCAAGTGAATACCAGGCCAATGTTGTCACATAAATCTTTGTCACCGTAACTGACACTCTGGATTTTGCGAGATTTCCCCGCAGCTTCCGGTGAATTTAGGGTACAATGTTCTGGAGGAGGAATTTCCACGGTTTATTATTTGTATTATCCATAAAATTGCATAGAAGTTACCTATTAGAAATCACAATATTGCAGTTTCTTCAGAACCACTAGATTTACACAATTGAAAAAATTCATATACTAAAAATATTCCATAATTTTGACACATTTTCTAATATTGGTGTAATTTTTGTCTATGATTAACATGTCTATAAACTCTCCATTCCTTCTAAGGACTCTCGTACATTGGGAAAACTTCTCCTTCGTGATGTGCATCCGTAGGGAATTACTGCACTCAAATAGTGCACTCAAGTAAGTACTCTCATGTAAGTGCACTCGAATAGTTGCACTGAAATAAGTGCACTCGTTGCACTCTTGCGAAGAAAGAGTTCCTCCATTTGCATCACTCTAACCATTGTAAGACTTAAAGGCAGCTAATGACTGCTTCAGAGTCTCAGAGGGACAGTCAAACACAAAAAGAGACTTCAAATTAATGTACAGGTTGTACATGTACTCAGGCGATAGAGAGAGACGATGATTGGTATAAACCCCCTGACGATATTAGAGCTATTGGCTACTTATCCATTTGATTGGTATAAACCCCCTGACGATGTTAGAGCTATTGGCTACTTATCCATTTGATTGGTATAAACCCCCTGACGATGTTAGAGCTATTGGCTACTTATCCATTTGATTGGTATAAACCCCCTGACGATGTTAGAGCTATTGGCTACTTATCCATTTGATTGGTATAAACCCCCTGACGATGTTAGAGCTATTGGCTACTTATCCATTTGATTGGTATAAACCCCCTGACGATATTAGAGCTATTGGCTACTTATCCATTTGATTGGTATAAACCCCCTGACGATGTTAGAGCTATTGGCTACTTATCCATTTGATTGGTATAAACCCCCTGACGATATTAGAGCTATTGGCTACTTATCCATTTGATTGGTATAAACCCCCTGACGATGTTAGAGCTATTGGCTACTTATCCATTTGATTGGTATAAACCCCCTGACGATATTAGAGCTATTGGCTACTTATCCATTTGATTGGTATAAACCCCCTGACGATGTTAGAGCTATTGGCTACTTATCCATTTGATTGGTATAAACCCCCTGACGATATTAGAGCTATTGGCTACTTATCCATTTGATTGGTATAAACCCCCTGACGATGTTAGAGCTATTGGCTACTTATCCATTTGATTGGTATAAACCCCCTGACGATATTAGAGCTATTGGCTACTTATCCATTTGATTGGTATAAACCCCCTGACGATATTAGAGCTATTGGCTACTTATCCATTTGATTGGTATAAACCCCCTGACGATATTAGAGCTATTGGCTACTTATCCATTTGATTGGTATAAACCCCCTGACGATGTTAGAGCTATTGGCTACTTATCCATTTGATTGGTATAAACCCCCTGACGATATTAGAGCTATTGGCTACTTATCCATTTGATTGGTATAAACCCCCTGACGATGTTAGAGCTATTGGCTACTTATCCATTTGATTGGTATAAACCCCCTGACGATATTAGAGCTATTGGCTACTTATCCATTTGATTGGTATAAACCCCCTGACGATGTTAGAGCTATTGGCTACTTATCCATTTGATTGGTATAAACCCCCTGACGATGTTAGAGCTATTGATTACCTCTCCATTTGTTCTCAGTTTAAAGTGGTATTGTTAATTAGTTTTTTTATTGATGTCTGAGATGCCAAGAACTCTCAAACATAGGATACCTAGATTCTAACCGACTTCTAACCCTCTATAAAGGCTACTTCTAACCCTTCAATGATACCTCTAACCGACTTCTATCCCATCTATAAAGGCTACTTCTAAACTCTCTAACTGTTTTCTAACCCTCTATAAAGGCTAATTCTAACCATCTTCTAACTCTTTAAGATAGGTTAATTCGTCATGCTAATTCTACCTCACTCCATTTCTGGTCATTTATTTTCATCACACAAAAGATGGTGACTTCTCCATACACTGCAATAAATCTTTGAAATATATTATATGCATATTATATATACATAATAATAAATAACCACTACATTCACCTCTACCTCGTGACTAAGAAAAATATAAACACCTCATATCTCTTCACATTCTTTTTATTCATTGAGTCATGTAGCTTTGAGAGAGTAACATAAGGAATGTGAACGAATATACCCTCAGTGAACAAAATATATGTCTATGGTCAGTTCCGCATTAGCAACAGTTACACAATTTATATCGGATTAGTGTCAATTCATCGCGTGGTAAATTCATCGCTTGGTAAATTTAACACGTGGTAAATTCATCGCATGGTAAATTCATCGCGTGGTAAATGAATTTACCATTCGATGAATTTACCATTCGATGAATTTACCATTCGATGAATTTACCATGCAATGAATTTACCATTCGATGAATTTACCACGCGATGAATTTACCATTCGATGAATTTACCATGCGATGAATTTACCATGCGATGAATTTACCACGCGATGAATTTACCATGCGATGAATTTACCATGCGATGAATTTACCATGCGATGAATTTACCACGCGATGAATTTACCATGCGATGAATTTACCACGCGATGAATTTACCACGCGATGAATTTACCATGCGATGAATTTACCATGCGATGAATTTACCATGCGATGAATTTACCATGCGATGAATTTACCATGCGATGAATTTACCACGCGATGAATTTACCATGCGATGAATTTACCATGCGATGAATTTACCATGCGATGAATTTACCATGCGATGAATTTACCATGCGATGAATTTACCATTCAATGAATTTACCATGCGATGAATTTACCAAGCGATGAATTTACCATGCGATGAATTTACCAAGCGATGAATTTACCATGCGATGAATTTACCATGCGATGAATTTACCAAGCGATGAATTTACCATGCGATGAATTTACCATGCGATGAATTCACCAAGCGATGAATTTACCATGCGATGAATTTACCATGCGATGAATTTACCATGCGATGAATTTACCATGCGATGAATTTACCATGCGATGAATTTACCATTCAATGAATTTACCTTGCGATGAATTTACCAAGCGATGAATTTACCATGCGATGAATTTACCAAGCGATGAATTTACCATGCGATGAATTTACCATGCGATGAATTTACCAAGCGATGAATTTACCATGCGATGAATTTACCAAGCGATGAATTTACCATGCGATGAATTTACCAAGCGATGAATTTACCATTATACCAGGAAAAATTATATAATAATAAAACTAAGTCAAAGAAAAATTTCATATATGATTAAAAATGTTTAATGTAGGATAACATGGAAAAGAGAGAGTTACCATACAAAGAGAGAGTTACCATACAAAGAGAGAGTTACCATACAAAGGGAGAGTTACCATACAAAGGGAGAGTTACCATACAAATGGAGAGTTACCATACAAAGGGAGAGTTACCATACAAAGGGAGAGTTACCATACAAAGGGAGAGTTAAAATTCAAAGGGAGAGTTACCATTCAAAGGGAGAGTCACCATACAAAGGGAGAGTTACCATTCAAAGGGAGAGTTACAATTCAAAGGGAGAGTTACCATACATAGGGAGAGTTACCATACAAAGGGAGAGTTACCATACAAAGGGAGAGTTACCATTCAAAGGGAGAGTCACCATACAAAGGGAGAGTTACCATAAAAAGGGAGAGTTACCATACAAAGGGAGAGTTACCATACAAAGGGAGAGTTACCATACAAAGGGAGAGTTACTATACAAAGAGAGAGTTACCATTCAAAGGGAGAGTCACCATACAAAGGGAGAGTTACCATACAAAGGGAGAGTTACCATACAAAGAGAGAGTTAACATTCAAAGGGAGAGTCACCATACAAAGGGAGAGTTACCCTACAAAGGGAGAGTTACCATACAAAGGGAGAGTTACCATACAAAGGGAGAGTTACCATACAAATGGAGAGTTACCATACAAAGGGAGAGTTACCATACAAAGGGAGAGTTACCATACAAAGGGAGAGTTACCATACAAAGGGAGAGTTACCATACAAAGGGAGAGTTACCATACAAAGGGAGAGTTACCATACAAAGGGAGAGTTACCATTCAAAGGGAGAGTTACCATCAAATAACAACAACAACAACAACAAACTAACAAACAAACTTACGAAGAAACTAAGATTTCTTCTCTGGCGAATTTCGAAAGTGGAAGAGAAAATCTAATGTAATTTAAGTGGCGATACGAACCGAGATTGGGGAGATAGCCCCCCCCCCCCCCTCATTCCTTTCCCTTTTATCCTTACCCCTCCCCTCCCCCTATTTGTACCCCTTCATACGCCTCACCCCCTCCCCCCCCCCCCGTGCCCCCTCATCATCTGACAGGGGGCCATTGCCTCTGCCGTACTACAAGTATTAGCAACTGAACTATAAATAAAATCACTTTTGTTATATTTACAAAAAGTGTTACTGAGAAATAAGTTCAAATGACTGGTTTAGTGAGCTTCTAATGTTCATAACGACTAAAGGGAAGCAGATACGCTAAAGCTCGTACAACGGACAGTACATGTACCTGAAAAAGAGGTCACTATACCGATCCAGTGGGCGCTATGCGAACTGATAATTAGTTCTGCTGATATCTAAACATTGCCAATTTATTGACAGCATTTCAAAGAAAGGCTAATGAAGGTAAGCTATCACAGATTATCATTAAATAAAAATGTTATAATATTTGTATAACTTACTTATATATTTGTACGAAACATTGGGGTAGGTATAGATGTCACTAAAACTTTTAAAGTATTATAAAATATAATAAAAAAGTGATATTTAACTTCACTTTATCTTCATGCAAACTAATTAACATAACATAATTATTAATCGTATATTAAACTGAATACAATACAAAAAATGTATTATTACATTTCTTGAATTCATTTTTCTGTTTTGTATGCATAAGTAAAGTACATAATACAATATAATATGAATTGATTACACCTTTTTTAATTTCTATAGAACTTTTCTAATTAGAGTAACTGTATGGTGATAATCTTAAAAACAGTACATCAAGAGTTGGTGGTGAAGTGCACCACCTTTCAATAGAAAAAAAAGTACGAATAAATACTTGGTGGGAAATATAATATTTGCTAAACTAATAATTTAAAGAGGTCGCTGTAGGAGCTGCATGGCTCTTAGAACGAATGATTTTGTTTACCAAGGTAACTAACGGTAAACATCTAGTTAACGGTAATTGTAATGCTCATTTTAGTGTAATGCTCATTTTAGTGTAATGCTCATTTTAGTGTAATGCTCATTTTAGTGTAATGCTCATTTTAGTGTAATGCTCATTTTAGTGTAATGCTCATTTTAGTGTAATGCTCATTTTAGTGTAATGCTCATTTTAGTGTAATGCTCATTTTAGTGTAATGCTCATTTTAGTGTAATGGAGAGTTGCTCCTATCGTTATTATGGATGTGATCGTCAATTAGGGACAAACCCCTTAATAAAAAAGGTAGTTTCATGCGCTGTGAGTGCAGGAATAACTTTTTATTAGACAACAAAATAGTCCACTCGAATGCAGGGCAATAAATATTAGGGAAACGTATTTACTTTAGGATATTTAAATGTTATTATCTTCATTTATTTCATCAAAGTGTTACTGATTATAATTAGTGGACAGGACCCTCTGAATGTTAATAATTATAATAGTTTATTAGTTTTAGGGACAGTGATGTGGCTGACAGAGGTCACTGCTGTGGCTAATGTGAAGAAATTAGCAGTAGAGGGAGTGAATAGGTTAGACATTATTGCGGTGGAGTAGCTACATCAATCCAAATTACAACAGTTCGGGGCACAAGAGATGCCTCTCCCTTTCTCTTCCATCCACGACAGACATCTTCAGGATAGAGCCCCTGGAGACTAATCGAGTCCCTAATTCCTAGGGTTGGAATATGAGTTCCAGCTTAATATTCATACTCCCCGTAAGTCCAAATAGTGGAAATAAATCTTAGAGAGTTTTACAGTTGCTGCTGCCTGTGGAATTGAAATGAGGGAAATGGAGTGAGTGTGATAGTAACTATCAATGGGAGTGTGATAGTAACTATCAATGGGAATGTGATAGTAACTATCAATGGTAATGTGATAGTAACTATCAATGGGAATGTGATAGTAACTATCATACCAAGCAATGGGAATGTGATAGTAGATAGTAACTATTATACCAAGCAATGGGAATGTGATAGTAGATAGTAACTATCATACCAAGCAATGGGAATGTGATAGTAGATAGTAACTATTATACCAAGCAATGGGAATGTGATAGTAGATAGTAACTATTATACCAAGCAATGGGAATGTGATAGTAACAATCATACCAAGCAATGGGAATGTGATAGTAGATAGTAACTATTATACCATGCAATGGGAATGTGATAGTAGATAGTAACTATTATACCAAGCAATGGGAATGTGATAGTAGATAGTAACTATTATACCAAGCAATGGGAATGTGATAGTAACAATCATACCAAGCAATGGGAATGTGATAGTAGATAGTAACTATTTATTGTTCATTGGGATGAATTAGTTATTTAGATTTGCTATTAGTTATAGAATTATTTACTTATTCATACATCATATATAAAGTTTTTAAAAATTTTACACTAGTGGAGAAAAAGAAATTAGCACTTCTACTTTATTGACTGACAATAGGTGAGAGTGGTGAGTGAAGATCATAACTTGTAATGTAAACAATTTCATAAATTGAAATTGTTATCAAAAAACATACAAGCTAAAATAATAGACTAATATAAGCAGCATAAATGAACACAGTGAATAACAGAACAAACTAACTAGAATAATAGACTAATATAAGCAGCATAAGTGTACACTGTGAATAACAGAACAAACTAACTAGAATAATAGACTAATATAAGCAGCATAAGTGTACACTGTGAATAACAGAACAAACTAACTAGAATAATAGACTAATATAAGCAGCATAAATGTACACTGTGAATAACAGAACAAACTAACTAGAATAATAGACTAATATAAGCAGCATAAGTGTACACTGTGAATAACAGAACAAACTAACTAGAATAATAGACTAATATAAGCAGCATAAGTGTACACTGTGAATAACAGAACAAACTAACTAGAATAATAGACTAATATAAGCAGCATAAGTGTACACTGTGAATAACAGAACAAACTAACTAGAATAATAGACTAATATAAGCAGCATAAATGTACACTGTGAATAACAGAACAAACTAACTAGAATAATAGACTAATATAAGCAGCATAAGTGTACACTGTGAATAACAGAACAAACTAACTAGAATAATAGACTAATATAAGCAGCATAAGTGTACACTGTGAATAACAGAACAAACTAACTAGAATAATAGACTAATATAAGCAGCATAAATGTACACTGTGAATAACAGAACAAACTAACTAGAATAATAGACTAATATAAGCAGCATAAGTGTACACTGTGAATAACAGAACAAACTAACTAGAATAATAGACTAATATAAGCAGCATAAGTGTACACTGTGAATAACAGAACAAACTAACTAAAATAATAGACTAATATAAGCAGCATAAGTGTACACTGTGAATAACAGAACAAACTAATTAGAATAATAGACTAATATAAGCAGCATAAATGTACACTGTGAATAACAGAACAAACTAACTAGAATAATAGACTAATATAAGCAGCATAAATGTACACTGTGAATAACAGAACAAACTAACTAGAATAATAGACTAATATAAGCAGCATAAGTGTACACTGTGAATAACAGAACAAACTAACTAGAATAATAGACTAATATAAGCAGCATAAATGTACACTGTGAATAACAGAACAAACTAACTAGAATAATAGACTAATATAAGCAGCATAAATGTACACTGTGAATAACAGAACAAACTAACTAGAATAATAGACTAATATAAGCAGCATAAATGTACACTGTGAATAACAGAACAAACTAACTAGAATAATAGACTAATATAAGCAGCATAAGTGTACACTGTGAATAACAGAACAAACTAACTAGAATAATAGACTAATATAAGCAGCATAAGTGTACACTGTGAATAACAGAACAAACTAACTAGAATAATAGACTAATATAAGCAGCATAAGTGTACACTGTGAATAACAGAACAAACTAACTAGAATAATAGACTAATATAAGCAGCATAAGTGTACACTGTGAATAACAGAACAAACTAACTAGAATAATAGACTAATATAAGCAGCATAAATGTACACTGTGAATAACAGAACAAACTAACTAGAATAATAGACTAATATAAGCAGCATAAATGTACACTGTGAATAACAGAACAAACTAACTAGAATAATAGACTAATATAAGCAGCATAAGTGTACACTGTGAATAAAAGAACAAACTAACTAGAATAATAGACTAATATAAGCAGCATAAGTGTACACTGTGAATAACAGAACAAACTAACTAGAATAATAGACTAATATAAGCAGCATAAGTGTACACTGTGAATAACAGAACAAACTAACTAGAATAATAGACTAATATAAGCAGCATAAGTGTACATAACAGAACAAACTAACTAGAATAATAGACTAATATAAGCAGCATAAGTGTACACTGTGAATAACAGAACAAACTAACTAGAATAATAGACTAATATAAGCAGCATAAATGTACACTGTGAATAACAGAACAAACTAACTAGAATAATAGACTAATATAAGCAGCATAAGTGTACACTGTGAATAACAGAACAAACTAACTAGAATAATAGACTAATATAAGCAGCATAAGTGTACACTGTGAATAACAGAACAAACTAACTAGAATAATAGACTAATATAAGCAGCATAAGTGTACACTGTGAATAACAGAACAAACTAACTAGAATAATAGACTAATATAAGCAGCATAAGTGTACACTGTGAATAACAGAACAAACTAACTAGAATAATAGACTAATATAAGCAGCATAAGTGTACACTGTGAATAACAGAACAAACTAACTAGAATAATAGACTTATATAAGCAGCATAAATGTACACTGTGAATAACAGAACAAACTAACTATAATAATAGACTAATATAAGCAGCATAAGTGTACACTGTGAATAACAGAACAAACTAACTAGAATAATAGACTAATATAAGCAGCATAAATGTACACTGTGAATAACAGAACAAACTAACTAGAACAATAGACTAATATAAGCAGCATAAGTGTACACTGTGAATAACAGAACAAACTAACTAGAATAATAGACTAATATAAGCAGCATAAGTGTACACTGTGAATAACAGAACAAACTAACTAGAATAATAGACTAATATAAGCAGCATAAGTGTACACTGTGAATAACAGAACAAACTAACTAGAATAATAGACTAATATAAGCAGCATAAGTGTACACTGTGAATAACAGAACAAACTAACTAGAATAATAGACTAATATAAGCAGCATAAGTGTACACTGTGAATAACAGAACAAACTAACTAGAATAATAGACTAATATAAGCAGCATAAGTGTACACTGTGAATAACAGAACAAACTAACTAGAATAATAGACTAATATAAGCAGCATATGTGTACACTGTGAATAACAGAACAAACTAACTAGAATAATAGACTAATATAAGCAGCATAAGTGTACACTGTGAATAACAGAACAAACTAACTAGAATAATAGACTAATATAAGCAGCATAAGTGTACATAACAGAACTAACTATAACTAAAATAATATAAGGAGCATAAGTGGAGACTATGAATAATCACTCCTCACTCCATTAGTTCTCCAAGGGAGTCTACTCCGCTCCATCGACTCCAATGAGATGCAGTAATTTGCTGACTGGACACAACTGCAGCAGATTACTGACGGGAAGCGCATTATTGAATCACTGTCTCTCACTCTAACAAATTACCAAGGACTTTATTGCCAGAGAATTAGATGCTGCTTGGGATATTAGAAAAGAAAACATTGGATTGTACTTAGGCTGAGTTATGAGTCATTCAATGGTTCCACATTGTCGATCCTGCTATGGTTATATATAAAACGAAACTCATATCCTAATTGATATCTATAAAAACATGCATCATGAATACCAGCCCATATCATGAATACCAGCCCATATCATGAATACCAGTCCATATCATGAATACCAGCCCATATCATGAATACCAGCCCGTATCACGAATACCAGCCCATATCATGAATACCAGACCGTATCATGAATACCAGCCCATATCATGAATACCAGCCCGTATCATGAATACCAGCCCATATCATGAATACCAGCCCATATCATGAATACCAGCCCGTATCATGAATACCAGCCCATATCATGAATACCAGCCCATATCATGAATACCAGACCATATCACGAATACCAGCCCATATCATGAATACCAGCCCATATCATGAATACCAGTCCATATCACGAATACCAGCCCATATCATGAATACCAGCCCATATCATGAATACCAGCCCGTATCATGGATACCAGCCCATATCATGAATACCTCCCTGTAACATGAATATCTACACGCATCATGAATACCCTGAGGAATATATAATAAGCATCTCTCTAGCGAGTTGTTTCTCGCTTCCTTACGCTCTGTCATCCAATACGAGATGCTAAAAAGTACTTCATTGTGCCGCAAAGAAGTCAATAATATCGGGCATATCTGGATAGTGATGTTCACACCAAAGTAACTACAATGGTGGATAGTCTCGGGGATGAGAGATTACTATTCCCCTCATATAGCAAATAATTTAAGAAAATCTAGAGATGATAATCTAAATATTCTGTGTCAATTAGTATAAAATGTCAAATGTTAATTATTTAATTCGTACATTTTCTTCGTCTGGTCTGTCTATTGGATCTATCCCCCTATTTCAGAAATAGCTGTCTCCGGATATTTGATCAATGTCTATTTATGAAAGCGGTCTTCGTTTTTTTTAATCCCGCTCAATCCGAATCTGTTGTTCCAACTAATCTCAAGTAGTTCTATTCTGCTTTCCCGTTAATTCAAAGTAGTTATTCTTATTTTCACGAGAATAACTACCGTCGTCCCGGTTTTCGAAGCTTACTTACCAAACTAATTTGAGTAAGTTATACTTAATTTTCTCTGCAAATCCGAAGTAGTTATCCGGTTTTTCCGGTCAATCTGAGACAGTTGTGCCGGTTTTTGGTAGCGATGTGCGGCTGCTAACGACTTGTTTACGTCTCCAGCTCTGACTTCATGCCTCTTCCTGTTGACCGAATGTGGCTATTTTTTCACAGTGCAGTTTGTGTGACTGTAAATGAGCCCAAAGAACTTGTTTGTGACCAAACGGATATTATATGTTCTCAAAATATGGGCCAACATATGAATTATTTAAAGATGTCCTGCCACCGTAGAAATATATCACAAGTAGCATAAATAGGGTGCGTACGAGGAGCATTCACTGCTTTCATTCGAATAAATTAATGTATTAGTAGAAGAAGGCATAGGGCTATTTTATATCTATTACATTTTCTAAATTCAAAAGATATTTCGAAGAGATCAAAAATACGTGTTTCCAAACTATAATTGAAGATAAACTATTGGTACTAATCCTTATTTTCCTCTACAAACTTTTAACTCTGCTAAATTCACAACACCATTTCATCTACATATCACCGTTAATAAGTTCACCATGTCTCATCCGGTGATAGGAAAAAATCCTCTGTGTTAAAGTTCCTTGTTCAAAAATCACCCGAGAAAAATCCCCATGTGTAAAAGCCTCCAGATTAAAATTCACTCAAAACCCCACGTGTAGAACCCACTTGTGTAAAACAAAATGCAGCCCAGAGAGATCTTGTATAAGATTGGGTTAGCGGTTCTGTTTGGGGTCTGGGTGTCTTCCATCCTTTGAGAACTGTGTGTCTTCCATCCTTTGGGGTCTGGGTGTCTTCCATCCTTTGGGAACTGTGTGTCTTCCATCCTTTGGGGACTGGGTGTCTTCCATCCTTTGGGAACTGTGTGTCTTCCATCCTTTGGGGACTGGGTGTCTTCCATCCTTTGGGAACTGTGTGTCTTCCATCCTTTGGGGACTGGGTGTCTTCCATCCTTTGGGAACTGTGTGTCTTCCATCCTTTGGGGACTGGGTGTCTTCCATCCTTTGGGGACTGGGTGTCTTCCATCCTTTGGGAACTGTGTGTCTTCCATCCTTTGGGGACTGGGTGTCTTCCATCCTTTGGGAACTGTGTGTCTTCCATCCTTTGGGGACTGGGTGTCTTCCATCCTTTGGGGTCTGGGTGTCTTCCATCCTTTGGGGACTGGGTGTCTTCCATCCTTTTGGGTCTGGGTGTCTTCCATCCTTTGGGAACTGTGTGTCTTCCATCCTTTGGGGACTGGGTGTCTTCCATCCTTTGGGGTCTGGGTTTCTTCCATCCTTTGGGGACTGGGTGTCCTCCATCCTTTGGGAACTGTGTGTCTTCCATCCTTTGGGGACTGGGTGTCTTCCATCCTTTGGGGTCTGGGTGTCTTCCATCCTTTGGGGACTGGGTGTCTTCCATCCTTTGGGGTCTGTGTGTCTTCTATCCTTTAGGGTCTAGGTGTCTTCCATCCTTTGGGGTCTGGGTGTCGTTTATCCTTTGGGGTCTTGGTCTTTTCCATCCTATTGAATTTTAAGTCAATCTTTTCTTCGCTTCGCAATAATTCCAGACAACCGATGGAAGAGGAAATAACATTTCTATTAAAGTAGCCATTGTAATCAAATGAAGGGAAGGAATCTTTAGAAGTAGAACAGAAATACGAAGACATGAGAATGGAGAGAAATTTTGATGGTAATTCGTTAAGATAATTTCATGTGTGACTTTAGATACTCGGAACAGTCCACATTGAGATGATAACCAGTAGCTCAGTGTACTTCAAGTGATAGTGATATAACATGCTACAGGAACGAAAACACTTAAGTGATATTTCAGTCCCTGGGCTTAAATCAAATTCCTTTTCTCTGTAGCAATAAATTAACTGGAGAAATATTTTGTTTGTTTACGACTTCAGCTTACTATCTTCGACAGAAATCAGCCATTTAGATGTCCATCTTCAGCCAACGTACGAGAGGAGAGTTAGGAGAGAGCGAGTTAGGAGAGTGAGTTAGGAGAGAGTGAGTTAGGAGAGAGTGAGTTAGGAGAGAGCGAGTTAGGAGAGAGTGAGTTAGGAGAGAGCGAGTTGATTATGCAAACTTGCGTTACTTGTATGATGTTTCCAAGCAATGGTCAATTCAAGTACTTTCATCTTCATGGTAAGTATCATCATATTGAGTATCATAGATGCCTAAAAATATAGCTTAAGAATTAAAGAGTCATAGCAATTGTATCCATGAATGCTCCGTAGGTAAATTGAATATCTTCATTAATCGGTATAGAGATTGTTAGTCAATTACTTATTTGGTGTTCAATTCAGACTATACAGATCGATGCGCAAATTGAATTACGGGATTTCAAACTTCAATTACCGATGGATTAGGCCTCCAGGAGCAAAACGAAAACCCATGAAACCATTTAAAGACCTGCCATAGTTAAGAACAGAATATACAGTTCAATGAAACCATTTAAAGACTTGGCATAGTTAAGAACAGAATATACAGTTCAATGAAACCATTTAAAGACTTGGCATAGTTAAGAACAGAATATACAGTTCAATGAAACCATTTAAAGACCTGCCATAGTTAAGAACAGAATATACAGTTCAATGAAACCATTTAAAGACCTGCCATAGTTAAGAACAGAATATACAGTTCAATGAAACCATTTAAAGACTTGCCATAGTTAAGAACAGAATATAGATAGGTTGTACCCAAATATTTTGCTTGATCTTTATTCTAAGAAAAGCACTGAAAACAAGAACTTAGTACTCTTTCTGACAAAGTTTCTTCAAAACAACAGCGTGATGTCAATAGACCAAATATTCAGACTTCTGGATAAAACTCATCCGGATTCAGAACATTATCAGTATAAATTGTTTATTCTCATAAACATTTGCAACTAAGGTTATCCATTGGAAGAAAGTTGCGAAGCAGGGCAACTTCAATGGTTGGCTTTCTTTGTGTTTGGAATGAATGAAAATAGTGCTAATTTGTGGCACTTGAAGTATGGTGGTGCGAATAGAAAATACAATTAAATCAGAATAAAGAAGAGTAAATTAACCATCACACAAGAGATGTTAACTCAAAGAGGAGAGTGACAGTGTTTTGTTTGAGATGTCAGAGTCTATTAAGGAAGAGTCTAATCCTGAGCATTGAGTCTGACGAATGCACATGATTGAATTGAACAAATATGCAATTGATATTGTCTTACTCAAAAATGTTTCGTTTTAACAAACCCTCACAATTGCCCTCATTGCAGCTGCTCAATGTTGGCAGTGGTGTTCAAATAGGCTTCTTCGAACTCTTGGCTCTTTACGCAGCGAGGGATAATTCATCTGGCAACAGAACACTTAGGATAAATCATCACTTGCGAGGCGCGGATCTGTGTTTCAATCTTAGCGATGTTATTTCTTTGAGTCCATTAAAGATGTGCCTCAATAAAAGCTATGTGCTCCAATTGACTCCCAATAGCTTAATTGACAAAGTGGCTCCAATGGAGCAGAAGGAGCCACTTTCAAGCAAGGAAAGACAATGGACTGAAATGGCAAGTTGTTCCGCAAAATAGATGCCAAGTCATTTGCATAATGTGCTGGAGAAGCAGGCAACTATGGACCCTAGCGCCAATCCAATTGATGTTGCGCATTGCCTGTGTACATTAGAGAGTCATTAAAAGAACATTAGGAGGCGATGTTTAATTTTCATCCAATTTGTACTAATGTCGATTAGTGAAGTGTTGTGTAAAAATAATTAATTGCTCATCTTTCCATTGTTAATTTCAATATTACTTTCGAGTGGCGGAACTAATTCCAACAGATAATTGTAATTAACATTTATTCCGGTGAAAGGCCACTGCTATTTCATTCTACTGAATGTATATAACCACTTTATGCAAATATATTTATAATCAGAATGCGCTGTTATAAATATATTTATAGTTTTTCAAAGTTACAAGAAAGTGAATCAATAAAATTTAACTTTTAATATTGAATCTAACGTATTTCTAAATTATGTTTCAGACATCTTCAAATAAGTAGGAATGAAGGGGAGAAATACAATATCGCAAATTGATGTTATTAAAACAGGAGCGTGACTCATCATTTCTTAAAGAGAGAGAGAGAAATGATAAAAGATAACAATAGACAGACAATTGATTGTGTACATCGTTAGTATTAACATTAATAAACTATTTATTATATTTAAAGAGATAAATGTTGTAAAACAACTTCCTCTCATTTATCTAGTTGGTTATCAACTAAGAAGGTATTCTTAGGATTCAAGTTTTCGAATAGAAAGATTTTTATTGGCTTGGAAATTTTTTAATATTTTTTCCTATCCTATTGTAATGGAAAAATTATTATGGACCTGACAATGAATTTTATGACCAAGTGTCATGTGTTGGACACAGATATTTAGTATAAGTTCTCTGTCCTTATTTTATTACGTATTTTAATCTTATTATTCACAAATTAATTATGAAATTTCTTAGCAAAGAGAAAATTTATTATGTAAGTACCTAATGAAGACTAAATTGTTATTCTAGAGCTACATCTACCTTTTAGATGAATATGTCCTGAATAATTAAAAGCTACATCTACCTTTTAGATGAATATGTCCTGAATAATTAAAAGCTACATCTACCTTTTAGATGAATATGTCCTGAATAATTAAAAGCTACATCTACCTTTTAGATGACTATGTCCTGAATAATTAAAAGCTACATCTACCTTTTAGATGAATATGTCCTGAATAATTAAAAGCTACATCTACCTTTTAGATGAATATGTCCTGAATAATTAAAAGCTACATCTACCTTTTAGATGAATATGTCCTGAATAATTAAAAGCTACATCTACCTTTTAGATGAATATGTCCTGAATAATTAAAAGCTACATCTACCTTTTAGATGAATATGTCCTGAATAATTAAAAGCCGGGTTTCTGCTGAGGCAACATTTTGACAACACGCAGCATGCTACATTGCCGCAGGGGCAAAATATATTTCAACCAGCTCAACATAAGGCAACGAGCAGCATGCGTCTGCGTAGCATGCGGCTGCGTAGCATGCGGCTGCGTAGCATGCTGCACGTGGTTACACGCTGCCTTGTTGCCTGTCGTAAGCGGCAAGATTTAGCTTGTTGCCTAGCGTTGAACGGCTTCCCACCACCTGTGGGAAGGATTTTTGTTGCCGGCAACGAAGAGAATTTTTATATTATACATAGATGACAAAATATTACATTAGATATGCCAAACAATGTTGCCTTTTCATAGTTTAGAAATTTAGATTGGAAAATGGTCAATGACATACTACAGTATTTGCGAATATAAAAACGTTAGAGATTATTCATAGTCACAGTGTGGAGTATAAATAACACAGAGTTATTTAAGTAACTTAAATGATTTGAATAATTTGATTAAATCTTTGAATTTATACATTTATATCATTAAATAGAGAAAACTCTTATTAATAAATATATGTAAAATTCATTATGTAAAGAATTTATATTGTTAATAATACATTTAAATTATAACATTAATTACTAAACAAAATAAAAAGGCCTGGTACAATTGAAGATATCTTGTTTATCAGATAATATTTCACTATCTTCACATGAGTAGTTTTTGAAACCTCTATTGAGTCTATTCCATGTTTCAGTTGATCGCATTGGTGCTCAAAGTTTGGAATCTGGTTTCGTTTTTGATGAACCGATTGAAATGGTCTTACGTCAAGCAACAGCCAACAGAGCACGCAACACGCTACAAGCAACGAAGCTGTTGCCTTGCTGCATGCTGCGTGTCTTTTTATTGAAAGTCGCATGCGACATTCTTGTTGAAAGACAGTGAAGTCGCATGCTACATGTTGCCTGTGTTGCCTCAGTGGAAACCCGTCTTTAGAGATATAAACAATAAGTACAGAGGTTGATGGAAGGTTCAATTGTACCTTTACATATTTTTTCAAGACTGTCTATCCTCTCATTAGAAGTTAAAATGTATGCGTTTATAAAGGTTGTACTGATAGTGTTAATTGTATACCCTATATACTTATAATAGATTTGAAGAAGTCGATTTGTCTGTCTGTCTGTCTGTCTGTCTGTCTGTCTGTCTGTCTGTCTGTCTGTCTGTCTGTCTGTCTGTCTGTCTGTCTGTCTGTCTGTCTGTCTGTCTGTCTGTCTGTCTGTCTGTCTGTCTGCCTGATATGTCGTAACTACTGTCATAGAGAACTATAAATTAAGTCATTGCGAATTACTTTCTCAGAAGACACACAAATAACAGACTAAAAAAGAGAAGGAGACAAATTGGTTGACTCATGAAATGGAAGAAACGCCAATAAATTCTACCAGGAAAAAGTCTCCAGAATCATAATCAGTTCAGAGGGAATCACTTTGATATTAGCGAGAGAAACTGCCTGCATTGGGAGGTGAGATGCAAATAGTTAATATAATAGTCATCAAATGGCTAATGTTTGCTAAGTAGTGTACAAAAAGGGATAAATTCCCAATGAATATTTGAAAGAAGAGTGAACGACTTGCTATAGTGCATTTAGCAGACTCCATTTACTATAACTACTACTACTACAATACCTGTAGCTCATTCATTGGAAATTACATTAATATAATGGGTTAAGAATTATAATTAAATGCATGCAATATATATTTGCAAATAATTAACAAAATTATTTTTGTTTACTTGCAAACACAAACTACAATTTTTTGAATTACTAAGATGTGTGTGCCCCGTAGCAATGATACTGCCACAACATTGATAGTTATCCTTTCAATTAATGTTTCTTTCATCTCTGAAGGACGGACAGACAGTAAAATAATGAAAGCTAAACAATGCTAATAAACTTTCTTATTAATATTAGTCTCTAAATAAAAGTGACACACGGACAGACGGACATGGCTCTATAATACAGGGTGTTCTAAAAGGCTAAAGTTTTATCAACATTTAATTATTCTTCACAATAAATTATTTGATAAATAACCAAATACCTCTACACTCTCCTCACTCACTCTCCTCCCTCACACTCCTCCATCACTCTCATCCATCACTCTCCTCCCTCACTCTCCTCCCTCACTCTCCTCCATCACTCTCCTCCCTCACTCTCATCCATCACTCTCCTCCCTCACTCTCCTCCCTCACTCTCCTCCATCACTCTCATCCATCACTCTCCTCCCTCACTCTCCTCCCTCACTCTCCTCCCTCACTCTCCTCCATCACTCTCCTCACTCACTCTCATCCATCACTCTCCTCCGTCACTCTCCTCCCTCACTCTCCTCCCTCACTCTACTCCCTCACTCTCTTCCATCACTCTCATCCATCACTCTCCTCCCTCACTCTCCTCCCTCACTCTCCTCCATCACTCTCATCCATCACTCTCCTCCATCACTCTCCTCCCTCACTCTCCTCACTCACTTTCCTCCCTCACTCTCCTCACTCACTCTCATCCATCACTCTCCTCCCTCACTCTCCTCACTCACTTTCCTCCCTCACTCTCCTCACTCACTCTCATCCATCACTCTCCTCCCTCACTCTCCTCACTCACTCTCCTCCCTCACTCTCCTCACTCACTCTCCTCACTCACTCTCCTCCCTCACTCTCCTCACTCACTCTCCTCCCTCACTCTCCTCCCTCACTCTCCTCCATCACTCTCCTCCCTCACTCTCCTCCATCACTCTCCTCCATCACTCTCCTCCCTCACTCTCCTCCCTCACTATCCTCACTCACTCTCCTCTCATCCCCTCTCTCTCTCTCTTGCTCCAAATGGGCCAATTTTCTGAGGTAATTCACCTTATTTATCAGGTGTTGAGAGCAGCAAAGGTGAGACGCTTTACTCTCACTATTTACATACCTAATTACAATATACTGTTTACACACCTAATCACAATATACTGTTTACATACCTAATCACAATATACTGTTTACATACCGTAATATCATATACCAGTACAAAGTGTAACTCAGACATATTCTTTTCTCATTAGTGGTAATTGCGGAAAGTTATGTTCTGATAGGCAATATTAATTTATGTATTTGTAATCTCCAACCAATTGCCTGACGTTTGGTTTAACGATTTATCGGTATCCAAAAACCTTTTGATACATATTATCTATGCGATCCAGTCGAAGGTCAAGGTCAAGGTCATGTATAACTCAAAAAGTATTCACCAAAATCAGATTTTGTTTGAACGGAAACCCCTACAAAGGACAAAAATCCGTTCTACCTTCTAGCTCCTACAGCGACTTCAATATAACATACGTGGTTCTATATACATTCTATTCGTCTACCTACTACCTAGTCAAACATTGATTGTATTCAGAGGTGTTGCAATAGACAACCAACACTTGATGTGTTGTATTTCAAAATATGAGTAACTTGATCTTGTTACTTTATTCGGTCAAATTTTCTTTTATTAGAAAAGTTTTAGAGAAATAGAAACTCTATATTATATCCTATATTTCTCCTAATTCATATCTTTATAGTTGCTAATATACCGATTTTTATTATCTTCCTTATATTTCATATATTTATATAAGGTAATTCTATTTTATTATAAGATTTCCATTAAAGTTTCTATTCAATAATAATGGGAGATTGTTTATACCTTTTCTAACGTTTTTTTGAAATGCTGTTAAAGAAAACTTACAAAGTTCTAAATCCCCAACTGAATTAAATCTCGTACCTTACAACGACCACCAGATCCTTTTAGAGACCACCAGATCGTTACAGCGACCACCAGATCCTTTTAGCGACCACCAGATCGTTACAGCGACCACCAGATCCTTTTAGCGACTTTTTCTCAGGTGCATATGTTCCGCGCCATTTTCCGATTTTCACAATCTCGACAATGCGCAGGGTGTTTTTTTAACCTTTTTAACCCACTGATGCCGCGCGTGAACCCCCATGCCAAGTCATTACAAAGTCATGAGGTGTGCAGTGCAACAAACTACCGGATACAACAAACTACATAACGGACAATTATGTGGACAGTTTCAAAATTATTGTCATTTTTATAAGAAAATTACTTTGAAAAACTCAACAAAGATGACAAAAAAGTAACGATTACTTTGAAAAACTCAACAAAGATGACAAAAAAGTAACGATTACTTTGAAAAACTCAACAAAGATGACAAAAAAGTAACGATTACTTTGAAAAACTCAACAAAGATGACAAAAAAGTAACGATTACTTTGAAAAACTCAACAAAGATGACAAAAAAGTAACGATTACTTTGAAAAACTCAACAAAGATGACAAAAAAGTAACAATTACTTTGAAAAACTCAACAAAGATGACAAAAAAGTAACGATTACTTTGAAAAACTCAACAAAGATGACAAAAAAGTAACGATTACTTTGAAAAACTCAACAAAGATGACAAAAAGTAACGATTACTTTGAAAAACTCAACAAAGATGACAAAAAAGTAACGATTACTTTGAAAAACTCAACAAAGATGACAAAAAAGTAACGATTACTTTGAAAAACTCAACAAAGATGACAAAAAAGTAACGATTACTTTGAAAAACTCAACAAAGATGACAAAAAAGTAACGATTACTTTGAAAAACTCAACAAAGATGACAAAAAAGTAACAATTACTTTGAAAAACTCAACAAAGATGACAAAAAAGTAACGATTACTTTGAAAAACTCAACAAAGATGACAAAAAAGTAACGATTACTTTGAAAAACTCAACAAAGATGACAAAAAAGTAACGATTACTTTGAAAAACTCAACAAAGATGACAAAAAAGTAACGATTACTTTGAAAAACTCAACAAAGATGACAAAAAAGTAACGATTACTTTGAAAAACTCAACAAAGATGACAAAAAAGTAACGATTACTTTGAAAAACTCAACAAAGATGACAAAAAAGTAACGATTACTTTGAAAAACTCAATAAAGATGACAAAAAAGTAACGATTACTTTGAAAAACTCAACAAAGATGACAAAAAAGTAACGATTACTTTGAAAAACTCAACAAAGATGACAAAAAAGTAACGATTACTTTGAAAAACTCAACAAAGATGACAAAAAAGTAACGATTACTTTGAAAAACTCAACAAAGATGACAAAAAAGTAACGATTACTTTGAAAAACTCAACAAAGATGACAAAAAAGTAACGATTACTTTGAAAAACTCAACAAAGATGACAAAAAAGTAACGATTACTTTGAAAAACTCAACAAAGATGACAAAAAAGTAACGATTACTTTGAAAAACTCAACAAAGATGACAAAAAAGTAACGATTACTTTGAAAAACTCAACAAAGATGACAAAAAAGTAACGATTACTTTGAAAAACTCAACAAAGATGACAAAAAAGTAACGATTACTTTGAAAAACTCAACAAAGATGACAAAAAAAGTAACGATTACTTTGAAAAACTCATCAAAGATGACAAAAAAGTAACGATTACTTTGAAAAACTCAACAAAGATGACAAAAAAGTAACGATTACTTTGAAAAACTCAACAAAGATGACAAAAAAGTAACGATTACTTTGAAAAACTCAACAAAGATGACAAAAAAGTAACGATTACTTTAAAAACTCAACAAAGATGACAAAAAAGTAACGATTACTTTGAAAAACTCAACAAAGATGACGAAAAAGTAACGATTTCTTTGAAAAACTCAACAAAGATGACAAAAAAGTAACGATTACTTTGAAAAACTCAACAAAGATGACAAAAAAGTAACGATTACTTTGAAAAACTCAACAAAGATGACAAAAAAGTAACGATTACTTTGAAAAACTCAACAAAGATGACAAAAAAGTAACGATTTCTTTGAAAAACTCAACAAAGATGACAAAAAAGTAACGATTACTTTGAAAAACTCAACAAAGATGACAAAAAAGTAACGATTACTTTGAAAAACTCAACAAAGATGACAAAAAAGTAACGATTACTTTGAAAAACTCAACAAAGATGACAAAAAAGTAACGATTACTTTGAAAAACTCAACAAAGATGACAAAAAAGTAACGATTACTTTGAAAAACTCAACAAAGATGACAAAAAAGTAACGATTACTTTGAAAAACTCAACAAAGATGACAAAAAAGTAACAATTACTTTGAAAAACTCAACAAAGATGACAAAAAAGTAACGATTACTTTGAAAAACTCAACAAAGATGACAAAAAAGTAACGATTACTTTGAAAAACTCAACAAAGATGACAAAAAGTAACGATTACTTTGAAAAACTCAACAAAGATGACAAAAAAGTAACGATTACTTTGAAAAACTCATCAAAGATGACAAAAAAGTAACGATTACTTTGAAAAACTCATCAAAGATGACAAAAAAGTAACGATTACTTTGAAAAACTCAACAAAGATGACAAAAAAGTAACGATTACTTTGAAAAACTCAACAAAGATGACAAAAAAGTAACGATTACTTTGAAAAACTCAACAAAGATGACAAAAAAGTAACGATTACTTTAAAAACTCAACAAAGATGACAAAAAAGTAACGATTACTTTGAAAAACTCAACAAAGATGACGAAAAAGTAACGATTTCTTTGAAAAACTCAACAAAGATGACAAAAAAGTAACGATTACTTTGAAAAACTCAACAAAGATGACAAAAAAGTAACGATTACTTTGAAAAACTCAACAAAGATGACAAAAAAGTAACGATTACTTTGAAAAACTCAACAAAGATGACAAAAAAGTAACGATTTCTTTGAAAAACTCAACAAAGATGACAAAAAAGTAACGATTACTTTGAAAAACTCAACAAAGATGACAAAAAAGTAACGATTACTTTGAAAAACTCAACAAAGATGACAAAAAAGTAACGATTACTTTGAAAAACTCAACAAAGATGACAAAAAAGTAACGATTACTTTGAAAAACTCAACAAAGATGACAAAAAAGTAACGATTACTTTGAAAAACTCAACAAAGATGACAAAAAAGTAACGATTACTTTGAAAAACTCAACAAAGATGACAAAAAAGTAACAATTACTTTGAAAAACTCAACAAAGATGACAAAAAAGTAACGATTACTTTGAAAAACTCAACAAAGATGACAAAAAAGTAACAATTACTTTGAAAAACTCAACAAAGATGACAAAAAAGTAACGATTACTTTGAAAAACTCAACAAAGATGACAAAAAAGTAACGATTACTTTGAAAAACTCAACAAAGATGACAAAAAAGTAACGATTACTTTGAAAAACTCAACAAAGATGACAAAAAAGTAACGATTACTTTGAAAAACTCAACAAAGATGACAAAAAAGTAACGATTACTTTGAAAAACTCAACAAAGATGACAAAAAAGTAACGATTACTTTGAAAAACTCAACAAAGATGACAAAAAAGTAACGATTACTTTGAAAAACTCAACAAAGATGACAAAAAAGTAACGATTACTTTGAAAAACTCAACAAAGATGACAAAAAAGTAACGATTACTTTGAAAAACTCAACAAAGATGACAAAAAAGTAACAATTACTTTGAAAAACTCAACAAAGATGACAAAAAAGTAACGATTACTTTGAAAAACTCAACAAAGATGACAAAAAAGTAACGATTACTTTGAAAAACTCAACAAAGATGACAAAAAAGTAACGATTACTTTGAAAAACTCAACAAAGATGACAAAAAAGTAACGATTACTTTGAAAAACTCAACAAAGATGACAAAAAAGTAACGATTACTTTGAAAAACTCAACAAAGATGACAAAAAAGTAACGATTACTTTGAAAAACTCAACAAAGATGACAAAAAAGTAACGATTACTTTGAAAAACTCAACAAAGATGACAAAAAAGTAACGATTACTTTGAAAAACTCAACAAAGATGACAAAAAAGTAACGATTACTTTGAAAAACTCAACAAAGATGACAAAAAAGTAACGATTACTTTGAAAAACTCAACAAAGATGACAAAAAAGTAACGATTACTTTGAAAAACTCAACAAAGATGACAAAAAAGTAACGATTACTTTGAAAAACTCAACAAAGATGACAAAAAAGTAACGATTACTTTGAAAAACTCAACAAAGATGACAAAAAAGTAACGATTACTTTAAAAACTCAACAAAGATGACAAAAAAGTAACGATTACTTTGAAAAACTCAACAAAGATGACGAAAAAGTAACGATTTCTTTGAAAAACTCAACAAAGATGACAAAAAAGTAACGATTACTTTGAAAAACTCAACAAAGATGACAAAAAAGTAACGATTACTTTGAAAAACTCAACAAAGATGACAAAAAAGTAACGATTACTTTGAAAAACTCAACAATGATGACAAAAAAGTAACGATTACTTTGAAAAACTCAACAAAGATGACAAAAAAGTAACGATTACTTTGAAAAACTCAACAAAGATGACAAAAAAGTAACGAATACTTTGAAAAACTCAACAAAGATGACAAAAAAGTAACGATTACTTTGAAAAACTCAACAAAGATGACAAAAAAGTAACGATTACTTTGAAAAACTCAACAAAGATGACAAAAAAGTAACGATTACTTTGAAAAACTCAACAAAGATGACAAAAAAGTAACGATTACTTTGAAAAACTCAACAAAGATGACAAAAAAGTAACGATTACTTTGAAAAACTCAACAAAGATGACAAAAAAGTAACGATTACTTTGAAAAACTCAACAAAGATGACAAAAAAGTAACGATTACTTTGAAAAACTCAACAAAGATGACAAAAAAGAAACGATTACTTTGAAAAACTCAACAAAGATGACAAAAAAGTAACGATTACTTTGAAAAACTCAACAAAGATGACAAAAAAGTAACGATTACTTTGAAAAACTCAAAAAAGATGACAAAAAAGTAACGATTACTTTGAAAAACTCAACAAAGATGACAAAAAAGTAACGATTACTTTGAAAAACTCAACAAAGATGACAAAAAAGTAACGATTACTTTGAAAAACTCAACAAAGATGACAAAAAAGTAACGATTACTTTGAAAAACTCAAAAAAGATGACAAAAAAGTAACGATTACTTTTAAACTGCCAACATAATTGTCCGTTATGTAGTTTGTTGTATCCGCTAGATAGTTGTAGTGCACACCTCATGATTGTCTAATGACAATCCATTGTGCACATTGGTATTCGATTTAATAATGAATAAAATGAAGGTATTATTGCACACCTGGCATTAGAGGATTTTAAACGTGCCGCGCATTCTCGAGATTGTGCAAATGGCGTGGAACATATATACTGTCGTTATACGAGCTTCTCCTGTTCTTAGTTCCAATTTTCCATGAGATATTTGATAATTGATTGAGGCTGAGTTAGACTCTAACTAGATGACGGGCACTCGTTGAGCCCGTAACTTCGCCACCGCTTATAAATGAACTTCACCTTTAGTCTGTTTGCTCCCAAAATCTAGTAAACTGGTTCCTGGACATGACTAATCACCCATCCAAATTCCAGGCAATGCCAATTTGGTCTACAATTTTTTAGTTGTGCGAGTAACAAGATGACAAATAAATAAATCCAAATTGTGGAGCAATCAGATTACCCGGAATTTAACCTGCCTAGTTTTAAATCTATCGAAATTATTTTCATTTACTCATTTCCTAACATTAATTTCCTATAATATTATTATTGGCGATATTTTATTAATTGGAGAATACTTATTAAAAAAGCTTGTGTAGCTTTATTTCATTTCTGTTCCATTGAATTGGGTGAATCTACTCTGATATTTTGTTGTTATTATCTATAGAAGTCTCCCCTCAATTCTCGTTTTCTTTGCATCAATGCCATTATTTTCTTTTCTATTTTTGAAAGCATAAACTTAACTAATTTTATTGAATGGTTTATTCTTCGCTAATTTATTCATTTCTTCAAATCTTCCCCACTTAAATAAGCTATAGTCCCAAGATTTACATGAGGAAAGTTACGAGTTATTGACCAGCTCCACATCTTCGACCATGTAAAAAGAGTCAATAAATCAATATTTTACCATTCTCTGGTGGTATTCATGGTACCTGGAGGTATCATGGATACTAATTAGTTTCCTCTAATATGATCGTAGATGTAGCACCGTCCCATAACTCCTAACTCACCCCAGCACTTAACAATCAATGCTTTCTATTAAATTGTCACCGAGTGAAGGTGATGTACGTACACACGCACAAACATCAGCTGGAACTGTCGCGACAGAATCTTTTACGGCACCGAACCATCGGATTTTCCCGACTGATGACGTCACTCTCAGCCTGCCAGATTTACGATGATTTCCCTGTTATGAAGTACATTAAAATGTTATTGTTAAATATTTCCCTGTTATGAAGTACATTAGAATGTTATTGTTAAATGCCTGCCTGTGACAACTTTGCTTTAGTATAGAGCTTACTTCACTGTAAAGGAGTTGAAGAAGTCCTATATAGTGAGCAACAACTAGGTCACTATAGAGTCACTACACTATAGAGGAGTTCTACCAGTGCAACTCCTATATAATGAAGTAAGCTCTACAGTGACCTAGTTGTAGTTCACTATAGAGGACTTCAATAACTTGCCCCTCATTTGACAGACAATTTGTGTCTCCAAAGGACTCAGTGCGTAGGAAACGCTACACTTTTCATACTGAGGAAACAGCGGCTTGAATTGTAGGATGTTTGTCAGTTGACAGCTTTATTCGTATGAATATGATGTGAAAAATTATATATACACTTTGAATGATAGGAAACAAAGTTATTATTACATTGAATGTATTCTGTTTGATCTGATAACAGGGTATTTGGGGTACAGAAAAGGCACGACTACTCACTAAATACCACATGTTACTCACTAAATACCACATGTTACTCACTAAATACCACATGTTACTCACTAAATACCACATGTTACTCACTAAATACCACATGTTACTCACTAAATACCACATGTTACTCACTAAATACCACATGCTACTCACTAAATACCACATGTTACTCACTAAATACCAAATGTTACTCACTAAATACCACATGTTACTCACTAAATACCACATGTTACTCACTAAATACCAAATGCTACTCACTAAATACCAAATGTTACTCACTAAATACCACATGTTACTCACTAAATACCACATGTTACTCACCAATTACCACATGTTACTCACTCTCTGCCTTAGTATTTCCTGACAACTGAGTAATTAGAATATTTGAAATGATAGAGTGACTTAGCGATTAACTCACCAGATTGGTTTGAAATTTAAAATCTATTTCTAACACTTTTCAAAATATTTTCATTCTTGGGAATTTCATTCATATTTTTTTTGAAACAAAACGTTTGTTATGTGAAAATTGATATTTTTATTGTTTTTTTATTTATTTGACAGACAAAGAAGTCTGATATTGACTGGTTTTTCAAAAATGTAAAATCGTAGCTAAACATATGTGCAAAAGAATGAAATGATAAGTAATGATGATAAATATACTTGCACACTACAGGGTTAATATTATGACGTCACTGTAATGTTATGACGTCACTGTAATGTTATGACGTCACTGTAATGTTATGACGTCACTGTAATGTTATGACGTCACTGTAATGTTATGACGTCACTGTAATGCTATGACGTCACTGTAATGCTATGACGTCACTGTAATGTTATGACGTCCTGTAATGTTATGACGTCACTGTAATGTTATGACGTCACTGTAATGTTATGACGTCACTGTAATGTAATGACGTCACTGTAATGTTATGACGTCACTGTAATGTTATTAATGTTATGACGTCACTGTAATGCTATGACGTCACTGTAATGTTATGACGTCACTGTAATGTTATGACGTCCTGTAATGTTATGACGTCACTGTAATGTTATGACGTCATTGTAATGTTATGACGTCACTGTAATGTTATAACGTCACTGTAATGTTATGACGTCACTGTAATGCTATGACGTCACTGTAATGTTATGACGTCACTGTAATGTTATGACGTCACTGTAATGCTATGACGTCACTGTAATGTTATGACGTCACTGTAATGTTATGACGTCACTGTAATGCTATGACGTCACTGTAATGTTATGACGTCACTGTAATGTTATGACGTCCTGTAATGTTATGACGTCACTGTAATGTTATGACGTCATTGTAATGTTATGACGTCACTGTAATGTTATGACGTCACTGTAATGTTATGACGTCACTGTAATGTTATGACGTCACTGTAATGTTATGACGTCACTGTAATGTAATGACGTCACTGTAATGTTATGACGTCACTGTAATGCTATGACGTCACTGTAATGTTATGACGTCACTGTAATGTTATGACGTCACTGTAATGTTATGACGTCACTGTAATGTTATGACGTCACTGTAATGTTATGACGTCACTGTAATGTAATGACGTCACTGTAATGTTATGACGTCACTGTAATGTAATGACGTCACGCTAGTCACCGTGTGGTTACAATAGAAGGACACAATAGAGTTATTGTAACTAATGCAAAGTGTGTACTGTGAGATGTAGAGACAATGTCTACTAATGAGTAATTAGGTACAGGGGGCAATGGGGGGTAAGAGTAAGGGGGCACAGGGAGATGGGGGGGGTAGTGTTCGACCGGGTGTGGGGGAGTGGGGGTGAGAGACTAGCAGACAACATTGAACAGTGGTGGAGAGAGGTACAGTGAGCTGTAC
The DNA here is from genome assembly GCA_947561585.1 of Caprella mutica. NCBI lineage: Eukaryota > Metazoa > Arthropoda > Malacostraca > Amphipoda > Caprellidae > Caprella > Caprella mutica. The sequence goes on from CANNZV010003540.1 coordinate 46,328, forward strand.
ACTGTAGGTACAGTGTGATGTACAGTGTAGGTACAGTTTGATGTACACTGTAGGTACAGTGTGATGTACAGTGTAGGTACAGTGTGATGTACAGTGTAGGTACAGTTTGATGTACAGTGTAGGTTCAGTTTGATGTACAGTGTAGGTACAGTTTGATGTACAGTGTAGGTACAGTTTGATGTACAGTGTAGGTACAGTTTGATGTACAGTGTAGGTACAGTTTGATGTACAGTGTAGGTACAGTGTGATGTACAGTGTAGGTACAGTTTGATGTACAGTGTAGGTTCAGTTTGATGTACAGTGTAGGTACAGTTTGATGTACAGTGTAGGTACAGTTTGATGTACAGTGTAGGTACAGTTTGATGTACAGTGTAGGTACAGTTTGATGTACAGTGTAGGTACAGTTTGATGTACAGTGTAGGTACAGTTTGATGTACAGTGTAGGTACAGTTTGATGTACAGTGTAGGTACAGTTTGATGTACAGTGTAGGTACAGTTTGATGTACAGTGTAGGTACAGTTTGATGTACAGTGTAGGTACAGTTTGATGTACAGTGTAGGTACAGTTTGATGTACAGTGTAGGTACAGTTTGATGTACAGTGTAGGTACAGTTTGATGTACAGTGTAGGTACAGTTTGATGTACAGTGTAGGTACAGTTTGATGTACAGTGTAGGTACAGTTTGATGTACAGTGTAGGTACAGTGTGATGTACAGTGTAGGCACAGTTTGATGTACAGTGTAGGTACAGTGTGATGTACAGTGTAGGCACAGTTTGATGTACAGTGTAGGTACAGTTTGATGTACAGTGTAGGTACAGTGTGATGTACAGTGTAGGTACAGTGTGATGTACAGTGTAGGCACAGTTTGATGTACAGTGTAGGTACAGTGTGATGTACAGTGTAGGCACAGTTTGATGTACAGTGTAGGTACAGTGTGATGTACAGTGTAGGCACAGTTTGATGTACAGTCTAGGTACAGTGTGATGTACAGTGTAGGCACAGTTTGATGTACAGTGTAGGTACAGTGTGATGTACAGTGTAGGCACAGTTTGATGTACAGTGTAGGTACAGTGTGATGTACAGTGTAGGCACAGTTTGATGTACAGTGTAGGTACAGTGTGATGTACAGTGTAGGTACAGTTTACAGTGTAAGTACGTTGAGCTGTACACTGTATAGTAAGAGGTACGATGAGCTGTACACTGTACAGTGCAGATACAGTGTGCAGTGTAGGTACGATGAGCTGTACAGTGCTGATACAGTGTGCAGTGTAAGTACGATGAGCTGTACAGTGCTGATACAGTGTGCAGTGTAGGTACGATGAGCTGTACAGTGCATAGTGAGAGCTACAATGTACAGTATAGATACACTGTGAGTTGCAGTGTAAAGTAAGAGGTACAGTGAGCTATACAGTGTACAGTACAAGTACAGTGTAGACACAGTGAGAGGCACAGTATACAGTATCTCTCACTGTACACCTCTTGGTACAGTGATCTGAACTGTACAGTGATGGTACAGTCACAGTGAGTACATCTGCAGTAGCTGTCTCTCATTTCTCCCAAAGTATTCACACCATTCATATTATCTGGGATTATAATAACTCAACTTTGAAGGCTTTTCAGTTTTCAAGCTTTCGAATAGAAAGATTTCTATTCATCATCAGGAGAAGGGTGGAAAACCTGAACCTGACAATGAGTTTTATGACCAATAGTCAATAGTTCTATATTGGATACCGTCTTTCTATTTCAGCTATCTATTTTATTGTTTATTATTATTAATAAATCTATTTCATTTTGAAGATTGAAACTTAATAGTAAATTTTACAGTTGTTACAGTTACTTACAGTTGTTACAGTTACTTACAGTTGTTACAGTTACTTACAGTTGTTACAGTTACTTACAGTTGTTACAGTTACTTACAGTTGTTACAGTTACTTACAGTTGTTACAGTTACTTACAGTTGTTACAGTTACTTACAGTTGTTACAGTTACTTACAGTTGTTACAGTTACTTACAGTTGTTACAGTTACTTACAGTTGTTACAGTTACTTACAGTTGTTACAGTTACTTACAGTTGTTACAGTTACTTACAGTTGTTACAGTTACTTACAGTTGTTACAGTTACTTACAGTTGTTACAGTTACTTACAGTTGTTACAGTTACTTACAGTTGTTACAGTTACTTACAGTTGTTACAGTTACTTACAGTTGTTACAGTTACTTACAGTTGTTACAGTTACTTACAGTTGTTACAGTTACTTACAGTTGTTACAGTTACTTACAGTTGTTACAGTTACTTACAGTTGTTACAGTTACTTACAGTTGTTACAGTTACTTACAGTTGTTACAGTTACTTACAGTTGTTACAGTTACTTACAGTTACAGTTACTTACAGTTACAGTGCTATAGCTTACAGTTACCACAATGATATGCCACAAAGTATTTAATCTACAGCAGAACATATCACCAAACCAACGATAGAAGGTAAGTCATATCATGAAGTATAATGAATAAATAAATAAATGAATAAATATAGAAAATTAATATTCTTTTTCTTTCTATTATTTTCTAATTATTACATAGATTGTATAAATGCATGCTAATACAATAAAAAAAACCTTTAAATTTTAAATGTTTGATAGTTACCTGGGGGTGAAAGTGACTACCAAATTACCTGGGGGTGAAAGTGACTACCAAATTACCTGGGGTGAAAGTGACTACCAAATTACCTGGGGTGAAAGTGACTACCAAATTACCTGGGGGTGAAAGTGACTACCAAATTACCTGGGGTGAAAGTAACTACCAAATTACCTGGGGGTGAAAGTGACTACCAAATTACCTGGGGTGAAAGTGACTACCAAATTACCTGGGGGTGAAAGTGACTACCAAATTACCTGGGGTGAAAGTGACTACCAAATTACCTGGGGTGAAAGTGACTACCAAATTACCTGGGGGTGAAAGTGACTACCAAATTACCTGGGGTGAAAGTGACTACCAAATTACCTGGGGTGAAAGTAACTACCAAATTACCTGGGGGTGAAAGTGACTACCAAATTACCTGGGGTGAAAGTGACTACCAAATTACCTGGGGTGAAAGTGACTACCAAATTACCTGGGGTGAAAGTGACTACCAAATTACCTGGGGTGAAAGTAACTACCAAATTACCTGGGGTGAAAGTGACTACCAAATTACCTGGGGTGAAAGTGACTACCAAATTACCTGGGGTGAAAGTGACTACCAAATTACCTGGGGTGAAAGTAACTACCAAATTACCTGGGGGTGAAAGTAACTACCAAATTACCTGGGGTGAAAGTGACTACCAAATTACCTGGGGTGAAAGTGACTACCAAATTACCTGGGGGTGAAAGTGACTACCAAATTACCTGGGGTGAAAGTGACTACCAAATTACCTGGGGTGAAAGTGACTACCAAATTACCTGGTGGTGAAAGTGACTACCAAATTACCTGGGGTGAAAGTGACTACCAAATTACCTGGTAGTGAAAGTGACTACCAAATTACCTGGGGTGAAAGTGACTACCAAATTACCTGGGGTGAAAGTGACTACCAAATTACCTGGGGTGAAAGTGACTACCAAATTACCTGGGGGTGAAAGTGACTACCAAATTACCTGGGGGTGAAAGTGACTACCAAATTACCTGGGGGTGAAAGTGACTACCAAATTACCTGGGGTGAAAGTGACTACCAAATTACCTGGGGTGAAAGTGACTACCAAATTACCTGGGGGTGAAAGTGACTACCAAATTACCTGGGGTGAAAGTGACTACCAAATTACCTGGGGTGAAAGTGACTACCAAATTACCTGGGGGTGAAAGTGACTACCAAATTACCTGGGGTGAAAGTGACTACCAAATTACCTGGTGGTGAAAGTGACTACCAAATTACCTGGGGGTGAAAGTGACTACCAAATTACCTGGGGGTGAAAGTGACTACCAAATTACCTGGTAGTGAAAGTGACTACCAAATTACCTGTGGGTGAAAGTGACTACCAAATTACCTGGTGGTGAAAGTGACTACCAAATTACCTGGGGTGAAAGTGACTACCAAATTACCTGGTAGTGAAAGTGACTACCAAATTACCTGGTGGTGAAAGTGACTACCAAATTACCTGGGGTGAAAGTGACTACCAAATTACCTGGGGTGAAAGTGACTACCAAATTACCTGGGGTGAAAGTGACTACCAAATTACCTGGGGTGAAAGTGACTACCAAATTACCTGGTGGTGAAAGTGACTACCAAATTACCTGGGGTGAAAGTGACTACCAAATTACCTGGGGGTGAAAGTGACTACCAAATTACCTGGGGTGAAAGTGACTACCAAATTACCTGGGGGTGAAAGTGACTACCAAATTACCTGGTGGTGAAAGTGACTACCAAATTACCTGGGGGTGAAAGTGACTACCAAATTACCTGGTGGTGAAAGTGACTACCAAATTACCTGGGGGTGAAAGTGACTACCAAATTACCTGGGGGTGAAAGTGACTACCAAATTACCTGGTAGTGAAAGTGACTACCAAATTACCTGGGGGTGAAAGTGACTACCAAATTACCTGGTGGTGAAAGTGACTACCAAATTACCTGGGGGTGAAAGTGACTACCAAATTACCTGGTGGTGAAAGTGACTACCAAATTACCTGGGGTGAAAGTGACTACCAAATTACCTGGGGGTGAAAGTGACTACCAAATTACCTGGGGGTGAAAGTGACTACCAAATTACCTGGGGGTGAAAGTGACTACCAAATTACCTGGGGGTGAAAGTGACTACCAAATTACCTGGGGGTGAAAGTGACTACCAAATTACCTGGGGGTGAAAGTGACAACCAAATTACCTGGGGGTGAAAGTGACTACCAAATTACCTGGGGTGAAAGTGACAACCAAATTACCTGGGGGTGAAAGTGACTGCCAAATTACCTGGGGGTGAAAGTGACTACCAAATTACCTGGGGTGAAAGTGACTACCAAATTACCTGGGGTGAAAGTGACTACCAAATTACCTGGGGGTGAAAGTGACTACCAAATTACCCGGGGTGAAAGTGACTACCAAATTACCTGGAGTGAAAGTGACTACCAAATTACCTGGGGTGAAAGTGACTACCAAATTACCTGGGGGTGAAAGTGACTACCATATTACCTGGTGGTGAAAGTGACTACCAAATTACCTGGGGGTGAAAGTGACTACCAAATTACCTGGTAGTGAAAGTGACTACCAAATTACCTGGGGTGAAAGTGACTACCAAATTACCTGGGGGTGAAAGTGACTACCAAATTACCTGGTAGTGAAAGTGACTACCAAATTACCTGGGGTGAAAGTGACTACCAAATTACCTGGGGGTGAAAGTGACTACCAAATTACTTGGGGTGAAAGTGACTACCAAATTACCTGGGGGTGAAAGTGACTACCAAATTACCTGGGGGTGAAAGTGACTACCAAATTACCTGGGGGTGAAAGTGACTACCAAATTACCTGGTAGTGAAAGTGACTACCAAATTACCTGGGGTGAAAGTGACTACCAAATTACCTGGGGTGAAAGTGACTACCAAATTACCTGGGGTGAAAGTGACTACCAAATTACCTGGGGGTGAAAGTGACTACCAAATTACCTGGGGTGAAAGTGACTATCAAATTACCTGGGGTGAAAGTGACTACCAAATTACCTGGTAGTGAAAGTGACTACCAAATTACCTGGGGTGAAAGTGACTACCAAATTACCTGGGGTGAAAGTGACTACCAAATTACCTGGGGTGAAAGTGACTACCAAATTACCTGGGGGTGAAAGTGACTACCAAATTACCTGGTAGTGAAAGTGACTACCAAATTACCTGGGGTGAAAGTGACTACCAAATTACCTGGTAGTGAAAGTGACTACCAAATTACCTGGTAGTGAAAGTGACTACCAAATTACCTGGTGGTGAAAGTGACTACCAAATTACCTGGGGTGAAAGTGACTACCAAATTACCTGGTAGTGAAAGTGACTACCAAATTACCTGGGGTGAAAGTGACTACCAAATTACCTGGTAGTGAAAGTGACTACCAAATTACCTGGGGGTGAAAGTGACTACCAAATTACCTGGTAGTGAAAGTGACTACCAAATTACCTGGGGTGAAAGTGACTACCAAATTACCTGGTAGTGAAAGTGACTACCAAATTACCTGTGGGTGAAAGTGACTACCAAATTACCTGGTGGTGAAAGTGACTACCAAATTACCTGGGGTGAAAGTGACTACCAAATTACCTGGTAGTGAAAGTGACTACCAAATTACCTGGTGGTGAAAGTGACTACCAAATTACCTGGTGGTGAAAGTGACTACCAAATTACCTGGGGGTGAAAGTGACTACCAAATTACCTGGTGGTGAAAGTGACTACCAAATTACCTGGGGTGAAAGTGACTACCAAATTACCTGGGGGTGAAAATGACTACCAAATTACCTGGGGGTGAAAGTGACTACCAAATTACCTGGGGGTGAAAGTGACTACCAAATTACCTGGGGGTGAAAGTGACTACCAAATTACCTGGGGGTGAAAGTGACTACCAAATTACCTGGGGGTGAAAGTGACAACCAAATTACCTGGGGGTGAAAGTGACTACCAAATTACCTGGGGTGAAAGTGACAACCAAATTACCTGGGGGTGAAAGTGACTGCCAAATTACCTGGGGGTGAAAGTGACTACCAAATTACCTGGGGTGAAAGTGACTACCAAATTACCTGGGGTGAAAGTGACTACCAAATTACCTGGGGTGAAAGTGACTACCAAATTACCTGGGGTGAAAATGACTACCAAATTACCTGGTAGTGAAAGTGACTACCAAATTACCTGGGGTGAAAATGACTACCAAATTACCTGGGGTGAAAGTGACTACCAAATTACCTGGGGTGAAAGTGACTACCAAATTACCTGGTAGTGAAAGTGACTACCAAATTACCTGGGGGTGAAAGTGACTACCAAATTACCTGGGGGTGAAAGTGACTACCAAATTACCTGGTAGTGAAAGTGACTACCAAATTACCTGGTGGTGAAAGTGACTACCAAATTACCTGGGGGTGAAAGTGACTACCAAATTACCTGGTAGTGAAAGTGACTACCAAATTACCTGGGGTGAAAGTGACTACCAAATTACCTGGGGGTGAAAGTGACTACCAAATTACCTGATAGTGAAAGTGACTACCAAATTACCTGGGGTGAAAGTGACTACCAAATTACCTGGGGGTGAAAGTGACTACCAAATTACCTGGGGTGAAAGTGACTACCAAATTACCTGGGGTGAAAGTGACTACCAAATTACCTGGGGTGAAAGTGACTACCAAATTACCTGGGGGTGAAAGTGACTACCAAATTACCTGGTGGTGAAAGTGACTACCAAATTACCTGGGGGTGAAAGTGACTACCAAATTACCTGGTAGTGAAAGTGACTACCAAATTACCTGGGGTGAAAGTGACTACCAAATTACCTGGGGGTGAAAGTGACTACCAAATTACCTGGTAGTGAAAGTGACTACCAAATTACCTGGGGTGAAAGTGACTACCAAATTACCTGGGGGTGAAAGTGACTACCAAATTACCTGGGGTGAAAGTGACTACCAAATTACCTGGGGGTGAAAGTGACTACCAAATTACCTGGGGGTGAAAGTGACTACCAAATTACCTGGGGGTGAAAGTGACTACCAAATTACCTGGTAGTGAAAGTGACTACCAAATTACCTGGGGTGAAAGTGACTACCAAATTACCTGGGGTGAAAGTGACTACCAAATTACCTGGGGTGAAAGTGACTACCAAATTACCTGGGGGTGAAAGTGACTACCAAATTACCTGGGGTGAAAGTGACTATCAAATTACCTGGGGTGAAAGTGACTACCAAATTACCTGGTAGTGAAAGTGACTACCAAATTACCTGGGGTGAAAGTGACTACCAAATTACCTGGGGTGAAAGTGACTACCAAATTACCTGGGGTGAAAGTGACTACCAAATTACCTGGGGGTGAAAGTGACTACCAAATTACCTGGTAGTGAAAGTGACTACCAAATTACCTGGGGTGAAAGTGACTACCAAATTACCTGGTAGTGAAAGTGACTACCAAATTACCTGGTAGTGAAAGTGACTACCAAATTACCTGGTGGTGAAAGTGACTACCAAATTACCTGGGGTGAAAGTGACTACCAAATTACCTGGTAGTGAAAGTGACTACCAAATTACCTGGGGTGAAAGTGACTACCAAATTACCTGGTAGTGAAAGTGACTACCAAATTACCTGGGGGTGAAAGTGACTACCAAATTACCTGGTAGTGAAAGTGACTACCAAATTACCTGGGGTGAAAGTGACTACCAAATTACCTGGTAGTGAAAGTGACTACCAAATTACCTGTGGGTGAAAGTGACTACCAAATTACCTGGTGGTGAAAGTGACTACCAAATTACCTGGGGTGAAAGTGACTACCAAATTACCTGGTAGTGAAAGTGACTACCAAATTACCTGGTGGTGAAAGTGACTACCAAATTACCTGGGGTGAAAGTGACTACCAAATTACCTGGGGTGAAAGTGACTACCAAATTACCTGGGGTGAAAGTGACTACCAAATTACCTGGGGGTGAAAGTGACTACCAAATTACCTGGGGTGAAAGTGACTACCAAATTACCTGGTGGTGAAAGTGACAACCAAATTACCTGGGGGTGAAAGTGACTACCAAATTACCTGGTAGTGAAAGTGACTACCAAATTACCTGGGGGTGAAAGTGACTACCAAATTACCTGGGGGTGAAAGTGACTACCAAATTACCTGGTGGTGAAAGTGACTACCAAATTACCTGGTAGTGAAAGTGACTACCAAATTACCTGGGGGTGAAAGTGACTACCAAATTACCTGGGGGTGAAAGTGACTACCAAATTACCTGGTAGTGAAAGTGACTACCAAATTACCTGGTGGTGAAAGTGACTACCAAATTACCTGGGGTGAAAGTGACTACCAAATTACCTGGGGTGAAAGTGACTACCAAATTACCTGGTAGTGAAAGTGACTACCAAATTACCTGGGGGTGAAAGTGACTACCAAATTACCTGGGGGTGAAAGTGACTACCAAATTACCTGGTAGTGAAAGTGACTACCAAATTACCTGGTGGTGAAAGTGACTACCAAATTACCTGGGGTGAAAGTGACTACCAAATTACCTGGGGTGAAAGTGACTACCAAATTACCTGGGGGTGAAAGTGACTACCAAATTACCTGGTAGTGAAAGTGACTACCAAATTACCTGGGGTGAAAGTGACTACCAAATTACCTGGTAGTGAAAGTGACTACCAAATTACCTGGTAGTGAAAGTGACTACCAAATTACCTGGTGGTGAAAGTGACTACCAAATTACCTGGGGTGAAAGTGACTACCAAATTACCTGGTAGTGAAAGTGACTACCAAATTACCTGGGGTGAAAATGACTACCAAATTACCTGGGGTGAAAGTGACTACCAAATTACCTGGGGTGAAAGTGACTACCAAATTACCTGGTAGTGAAAGTGACTACCAAATTACCTGGGGGTGAAATTGACTACCAAATTACCTGGGGGTGAAAGTGACTACCAAATTACCTGGTAGTGAAAGTGACTACCAAATTACCTGGTGGTGAAAGTGACTACCAAATTACCTGGGGGTGAAAGTGACTACCAAATTACCTGGTAGTGAAAGTGACTACCAAATTACCTGGGGTGAAAGTGACTACCAAATTACCTGGGGGTGAAAGTGACTACCAAATTACCTGATAGTGAAAGTGACTACCAAATTACCTGGGGTGAAAGTGACTACCAAATTACCTGGGGGTGAAAGTGACTACCAAATTACCTGGGGTGAAAGTGACTACCAAATTACCTGGGGTGAAAGTGACTACCAAATTACCTGGGGTGAAAGTGACTACCAAATTACCTGGGGGTGAAAGTGACTACCAAATTACCTGGTGGTGAAAGTGACTACCAAATTACCTGGGGGTGAAAGTGACTACCAAATTACCTGGTAGTGAAAGTGACTACCAAATTACCTGGGGTGAAAGTGACTACCAAATTACCTGGGGGTGAAAGTGACTACCAAATTACCTGGTAGTGAAAGTGACTACAAAATTACCTGAGGTGAAAGTGACTACCAAATTACCTGGGGGTGAAAGTGACTACCAAATTACCTGGGGTGAAAGTGACTACCAAATTACCTGGGGGTGAAAGTGACTACCAAATTACCTGGGGGTGAAAGTGACTACCAAATTACCTGGGGGTGAAAGTGACTACCAAATTACCTGGTAGTGAAAGTGACTACCAAATTACCTGGGGTGAAAGTGACTACCAAATTACCTGGGGTGAAAGTGACTACCAAATTACCTGGGGTGAAAGTGACTACCAAATTACCTGGGGTGAAAGTGACTACCAAATTACCTGGGGTGAAAGTGACTATCAAATTACCTGGGGTGAAAGTGACTACCAAATTACCTGGTAGTGAAAGTGACTACCAAATTACCTGGGGTGAAAGTGACTACCAAATTACCTGGGGTGAAAGTGACTACCAAATTACCTGGGGTGAAAGTGACTACCAAATTACCTGGGGGTGAAAGTGACTACCAAATTACCTGGTAGTGAAAGTGACTACCAAATTACCTGGGGTGAAAGTGACTACCAAATTACCTGGTAGTGAAAGTGACTACCAAATTACCTGGTAGTGAAAGTGACTACCAAATTACCTGGTGGTGAAAGTGACTACCAAATTACCTGGGGTGAAAGTGACTACCAAATTACCTGGTAGTGAAAGTGACTACCAAATTACCTGGGGTGAAAGTGACTACCAAATTACCTGGTAGTGAAAGTGACTACCAAATTACCTGGGGGTGAAAGTGACTACCAAATTACCTGGTAGTGAAAGTGACTACCAAATTACCTGGGGTGAAAGTGACTACCAAATTACCTGGTAGTGAAAGTGACTACCAAATTACCTGTGGGTGAAAGTGACTACCAAATTACCTGGTGGTGAAAGTGACTACCAAATTACCTGGGGTGAAAGTGACTACCAAATTACCTGGTAGTGAAAGTGACTACCAAATTACCTGGTGGTGAAAGTGACTACCAAATTACCTGGGGTGAAAGTGACTACCAAATTACCTGGGGTGAAAGTGACTACCAAATTACCTGGGGTGAAAGTGACTACCAAATTACCTGGGGGTGAAAGTGACTACCAAATTACCTGGGGTGAAAGTGACTACCAAATTACCTGGTGGTGAAAGTGACAACCAAATTACCTGGGGTGAAAGTGACTACCAAATTACCTGGTAGTGAAAGTGACTACCAAATTACCTGGGGTGAAAGTGACTACCAAATTACCTGGGGGTGAAAGTGACTACCAAATTACCTGGTGGTGAAAGTGACTACCAAATTACCTGGTAGTGAAAGTGACTACCAAATTACCTGGGGGTGAAAGTGACTACCAAATTACCTGGGGGTGAAAGTGACTACCAAATTACCTGGTAGTGAAAGTGACTACCAAATTACCTGGTGGTGAAAGTGACTACCAAATTACCTGGGGTGAAAGTGACTACCAAATTACCTGGGGTGAAAGTGACTACCAAATTACCTGGTAGTGAAAGTGACTACCAAATTACCTGGGGGTGAAAGTGACTACCAAATTACCTGGGGGTGAAAGTGACTACCAAATTACCTGGTAGTGAAAGTGACTACCAAATTACCTGGTGGTGAAAGTGACTACCAAATTACCTGGGGTGAAAGTGACTACCAAATTACCTGGGGTGAAAGTGACTACCAAATTACCTGGGGGTGAAAGTGACTACCAAATTACCTGGTAGTGAAAGTGACTACCAAATTACCTGGGGTGAAAGTGACTACCAAATTACCTGGTAGTGAAAGTGACTACCAAATTACCTGGTAGTGAAAGTGACTACCAAATTACCTGGTGGTGAAAGTGACTACCAAATTACCTGGGGTGAAAGTGACTACCAAATTACCTGGTAGTGAAAGTGACTACCAAATTACCTGGGGTGAAAGTGACTACCAAAATTACCTGGTAGTGAAAGTGACTACCAAATTACCTGGGGGTGAAAGTGACTACCAAATTACCTGGTAGTGAAAGTGACTACCAAATTACCTGGGGTGAAAGTGACTACCAAATTACCTGGTAGTGAAAGTGACTACCAAATTACCTGGGGGTGAAAGTGACTACCAAATTACCTGGTGGTGAAAGTGACTACCAAATTACCTGGGGTGAAAGTGACTACCAAATTACCTGGTAGTGAAAGTGACTACCAAATTACCTGGTGGTGAAAGTGACTACCAAATTACCTGGGTGAAAGTGACTACCAAATTACCTGGGGTGAAAGTGACTACCAAATTACCTGAGGTGAAAGTGACTACCAAATTACCTGGGGGTGAAAGTGACTACCAAATTACCTGGGGTGAAAGTGACTACCAAATTACCTGGTGGTGAAAGTGACAACCAAATTACCTGGGGGTGAAAGTGACTACCAAATTACCTGGTAGTGAAAGTGACTACCAAATTACCTGGGGGTGAAAGTGACTACCAAATTACCTGGGGGTGAAAGTGACTACCAAATTACTGGTGGTGAAAGTGACTACCAAATTACCTGGTAGTGAAAGTGACTACCAAATTACCTGGGGGTGAAAGTGACTACCAAATTACCTGGGGGTGAAAGTGACTACCAAATTACCTGGTAGTGAAAGTGACTACCAAATCACCTGGGGGTGAAAGTGACTACCAAATTACCTGGTAGTGAAAGTGACTACCAAATTACCTGGTGGTGAAAGTGACTACCAAATTACCTGGGGTGAAAGTGACTGCCAAATTACCTGGGGTGAAAGTGACTACCAAATTACCTGGTAGTGAAAGTGACTACCAAATTACCTGGGGGTGAAAGTGACTACCAAATTACCTGGGGGTGAAAGTGACTACCAAATTACCTGGTAGTGAAAGTGACTACCAAATTACCTGGTGGTGAAAGTGACTACCAAATTACCTGGGGTGAAAGTGACTACCAAATTACCTGGTGGTGAAAGTGACTACCAAATTACCTGGTAGTGAAAGTGACTACCAAATTACCTGGGGGTGAAAGTGACTACCAAATTACCTGGTGGTGAAAGTGACTACCAAATTACCTGGTAGTGAAAGTGACTACCAAATTACCTGGTAGTGAAAGTGACTACCAAATTACCTGGGTGAAAGTGACTACCAAATTACCTGGGGTGAAAGTGACTACTGACAAATTACCTGGGGTGAAAGTGACTACCAAATTACCTGGGGTGAAAGTGACTATCAAATTACCTGGGGTGAAAGTGACTACCAAATTACCTGGTAGTGAAAGTGACTACCAAATTACCTGGGGTGAAAGTGACTACCAAATTACCTGGGGTGAAAGTGACTACCAAATTACCTGGGGTGAAAGTGACTACCAAATTACCTGGGGTGAAAGTGACTACCAAATTACCTGGTAGTGAAAGTGACTACCAAATTACCTGGGTGAAAGTGACTACCAAATTACCTGGTAGTGAAAGTGACTACCAAATTACCTGGTAATGAAAGTGACTACCAAATTACCTGGTGGTGAAAGTGACTACCAAATTACCTGGGTGAAAGTGACTACCAAATTACCTGGTAGTGAAAGTGACTACCAAATTACCTGGGGTGAAAGTGACTACCAAATTACCTGGTAGTGAAAGTGACTACCAAATTACCTGGGGTGAAAGTGACTACCAAATTACCTGGTAGTGAAAGTGACTACCAAATTACCTGGGGTGAAAGTGACTACCAAATTACCTGGTAGTGAAAGTGACTACCAAATTACCTGTGGGTGAAAGTGACTACCAAATTACCTGGTGGTGAAAGTGACTACCAAATTACCTGGGG
>CANNZV010003541.1:0-60225 GCA_947561585.1 Caprella mutica
ATAGTTGAAAATAATTTAGAACTTGAATATATTTTCTAATTATAACCTAATATTTAACCATAGCTGGATGCAACACTAATAATTATAATACCTATTATTTTAATCATGAGTATAACGTGCGATAAAATCGTCAGTGAAAGTGACTGTACAAGAACATTCGTACGTACATGTGCTCACGCCTTCAACTGAATCAAAACTAGACACGAAATTATTGCATTTGTTATATACTATTTTGTTATAAATGAATTAAATAAATTAGCAGTTAACAGAGAAATATTAGTACATACTTTGATTGTAGATTTGTTTTCTCAGTGTACCTATCATTCACTACCTTTTTCTTGTATATTGTCAACCCCTTCCCCTCCCTTATATTTGTCTTTTGAGCGTATTTATATAATTAATAAATAATAAATACCCACTATTATTCGATACGTAAATAACATTATAATATTGCAGTATTTTTATTTATTATTGGATATTTATCATGCTAACATTACCATTTATTTTTAATCACTTTTTCTTTGCATTACATTACTGAAATTTTGAAACCTAGTTTTCTCAGATACCTAGGTTTAGAATAATCAATATTTCAATGCATCAAAAGATGACTAGTGTCATTGTCACTATGCACTAAACATATTTTAATTACTTAAACTGATTCATTATATTTATATTATTTTTATCTTACCTAATTCATTTCTAAATTATCAGTACATGCAACACGTTATTATTATCTGAACATATCAATGATTAGGTAGATTGAAGATATATTTATACCTACTGAAAAGTAATCGATAAATTATTGGTTGCTAAATTAGTATCTATAAATAGTTGAATACATCCAGAACCTATAAGTTTCAGTAAATATATCAAAATAGTATTATTGCTGCACTAACAGTAGGTAGTAAACTATTGAATATTACGATGATATTTTATTAAAAATAATTATAGTTTGATATACAATATATAAATGAGAAAGAATAGTGTTTGTATTTTGTTATTCATGAATGAGTAACAAAAGGTAGTAATTGTTTTGTGTTCGTGCTTTTAAATTACTTTATGATAAGCAATCAGGTGTTAGGTACCAGCTAATAATGTTAATTGAATTATTGCTAATGCTCATTACGTAACTAATGACTGTAATTTTTTTTAATATATGTACGATTCCAGAATAGTTGGGTATCCATTTACATAACCAACTTCACCTCCTAATCGATGGATAGATAGATATCCCCCCCCCCGCCTGCCCAGGAAACTGTAGATTATTGAGAGGACAAGTTGGGTAACTACACACACAACTTTACCTAAATATCATTGACTGAATCAGTGAGAGGTGAAGTTGTGGAACGACACACACTACTTCACCGCAATAGAATACTGCTTTAATGTGAGCGGTGTAGTTGGGTGAGAACACACATATGTACACTGTTTGAGATATTTCCTATTAGTTTAGAAGTACAGTTGGGTAAGAATGCACCTAACTTTACCGTAGAGTAAAAGCTTCATTTCGTGGAGAGCGACACTTCGTAGTTACCCAACTTTACCTCTCTACCCTCCAATTATCTAGTATTCACAAATTAATAGAGTTAAACGTTTGATTCGGAACCAAAGGCTATATTGCTGACGTCAATAGGAAATTAAAAACAAGAGACTATAAACGTAACTGAACAAGTTTTTAAAATTTATGTAACTTTGAAAATACGTTAAAAATAGTAATTACAAAATCCTTATGTGTACTGAAGTTCGATTTACTGAGTGTTTAATAAAGTAAATTTGTTGAAATATTATTTTTTCTTGAATATTATTTAAGTAATCTAACATCTATGTATTTGTTATTTTAAAAATGAATGTCCCCTTAACCGATTTTTTTACAAATTAAAATGTGTTTATAACTTAAGAATATTTCAGAAAGTCAAAAATATACATGTCTTGCCAATAAGTGACTGGCAGTTTTCCGCCTGGCAGTTTTCCGCTTTGGCAGTTTTCCGCCTGAGTTTTTCGCTTGGCAGCTTTCCGGACACCAGTGACTCACATGAAGATAATGAAATAATATAGACACTTTCACATAATTTATGATAAGTCCAATAATTATAATTCTCGAAATAATTAAGTAATGTCACAATAATTCTTGTTACTCTACCGGCATTTTTATTAGTGATTCTAGATTTTTTTCAATTTTTTGCCTTAACAATTGCACTTGAATTTTTTAAATATCTTATATAGGTTGCCCTGAAAGCCTTTTTGAGCATCTTGGGCCTTGATTACATAAATAAAATATTATTATATTTTAATTTTTTGCTATTCATTTCTTATGTTTTCTTGATTAAATTGTTTCATTGTTTCATTGTTTCATTGAAAATCATTATGATAATCCTCAATAATCATTATGAAAAATTGCTATATTTTTTTAAAACATGCCTAAAATCTGCGTAGGTAACATATGACTATCAGCGTATTATTGACTCAGTGGCAATGCCGGTTCATACAGGACAGAATTCATCAAATAGATTACTATTGACTCACCATTTCAAGGGAACTCATTACGAGTTTATTTTGATTTCGGTCAACAAACAGAAGTTAAAAAGAGGCTGATTAATGTGCTCTTCAGCTTTGTTTAATGAGTCATTAACAGGACGGTACTTCATTACATTGAGTGATAAAAAATAGATTATGCGATTGAAATACAGAAATAGATGTTCGTTTTGAATTTCAAATCATATTATATTGTTTGTTCGGAGTGCATATTCATTTCAAGGTACGAGATTAAATTTTATCACTCCAAAATTGCCTTGATGATACAGTATTTTTTTAATTTCATTGATTTAAGAGAATTGAACAGATACAGAATTGAATAATTTTAGAAATCTCTTAACAACATTTCTAATGGTTAACAGACGTTTCGTCGAAAGACGTTTGTGGAAGACATTTCGTCGGAAGACGTTTCATTGAAAGACGTTTTATCGACAAAACGTTTCGTCGACAAAATGTTTCCTCGAAAAGACGTTTCGTCGAAAATATTTCGTAAATGCGATATTAACAAACTCTAATGTTAAAGATAATGTACTTTAGCAGAATAATTTACCAAACGATCATATGACGAATATATAATAGAGGTAAGTAGGAAAACGATTAAATTAATTCCAATCGTTTTTCTACTTTAATACTAAACCAGAGCTACCAAATAACAACAAATTATTTGAGAGTAATTTGAAAAACTATATAAGCAAGTCATAACTTAAAAACAATATCGTTATATCGTAGCAAATAATGATTCATTAAAAGCTAAAGGACTAAATCAACACACAAAGAACATTTCATATATTTAATTGTTTGTCTAAATTTAAGTAGCCTCGTGTAACATCTGCCTATTAGTATCTTGCTTTGTTGAATCTGGTATAGGTGTCTTTTCGAGTACTTTGAGATATTAATAATAATATATTAGTTCAGATTATCATATAATAACTCATATTTTTCTCGGAACATGGAGAGGATTTTTAATATTATTTTTTTCTTACAGCATCAAAATCGAAAATGGGATACTGTTCGAACTATTTTGTTTTCAAATTCAACTAATGGTTTCAAAGAATCAATTTTTGGAGAAGCAATAACCTAAAATATCAATAAAAATTCCATGGCTAGATCGTCAAAATAGAAAATTGCCATTCAATCTAGGATCACCACTATTACAGAACACTCGCAGCAGTCAAATTTACAGACAGAAAATGATGTGTCAATTACAAGTCTGAAAATGTAAATCTTATTTTTATGGAACGTAAATTATTAAAGGAAATTGTTTGAAATTTTAAAAATCACATACTTTACTCCACCCAAAATTATTAAATTTCTTTAGAATCATTTGTTATTATTGAGTAGTTTTGGTATAGTATCAAAGTAGAAAAACGACTGAAATATATTTAATAGTTTTACTCCTTACCATTATTCTATTTCGTTTTTTGATCGTTTGATACATTATCCTGTTAAAGTACATGTGTTAATATCCCATTTACGAAAATTGGTTGACGAAACGTCTTGTTGAAGAAAAGTTCTGTCGACGAAACGTCTCGTCGACGAAACGTTTTGTCGACGAAACATCTTGCCGACGAAACGTCTTGTCGACGAAACGTCATGTCGACGAAACATCTTGTCGACGAAACATCTTGTAGACGAAACTTCTGGTCGACGAAGCGTCTGTCGACAAAACGTCCGTCAACGAAACGTCTGCACAACTTTTTGATATTAAAACAAAGCCTTTACTTCAAAAATTGACCTATTAAATCCTTTTCTTGCAAATTTAACAGACTCTTATATATGCAATGCAACATTATATTCCATAACAACAATAGAAGCAATCAATCATTATCATGACCATTTTGTAATCCATTATTCTGAAAAATACTAATTAGGTACCAAATCAAAGCACATTTTCTGAAAGGCAAATGAATGATATTCTCTGATTTCATCAAAAGTAACGAACCACACGAACTGATATTATTGTGAGTGAATTAGAATTCAAAATATCATCGTTGAAATTATGTAAATATTTATTTTTGGCATTTGATGAATATATTTTTATGATAATGAATATGATTTAGGTTATTCCACATAAATTAAATAGCCAATTTGAAAACAATATATAAATAGAAATTATATCCCGGTGAGCATTTTTAGTCGAATGAGAATAAACTATTTAATATATATTAATTGAATGAGAATAATATAATATATTAATCAGAAGAGAATAATTTATAAATTATATATACAAATGGACACTGGAACAGCAAAGGAAAGACTGGAATCTAAGGTTAATTTTCTCCGTTTTTTTTCAAACATTAAATCCACTCAGTACTGAGGATGAATCTATTCGAAGTATTACCACATGTTACAAAACATTTCATCAGGTTTTCTGTTGATAATTCATCAAGGTACAATTAATTACCATTTTGTTTTCAGAAGATATAAAGCAATTATCTCTCTTCTACAAATTATCAGAATTATTTTTTCTCTCAGTGTCACGATGCCAGTTGTTCATTGACAGGATAGAAGATTAATATTTTCTCTTGGCAATCACTCTCATTGCTTTGGAAGTGCAGGGTTTGAGGAGGCAAAAACTGACACATCCATTCCAAGAGACGCAGAATTTGTGTTACATTATCATTTAACAACATTTTTAATAATTTTCACTGACTGTCAGTCATTGGAAATAGTACATAAATTAAATAGTGTAACAGCCTGAAAAAAATGTCGTCATGAAATGCTATCCAACTCAATAATATTTGCCAAACTGTATAGATAAATTGACACTAAAAGAGAATTTGTTTGAACACATGAGTCATGCTACAAGAAATACTCCTGTACATTTCAGATAATAATAAAAGATAACAGCAATATTAACAATTGATTATGAATAAATAAACATTGTTAAAAATCTCCCTCTTTTCAAAATACACTTGAAAAATCTCAAATTGTTTGCTTTTTTGTAAGCAACATATTTTGTTTTCTTCATTTGTTACATCAAAAGTTAAATTTACCGAGCACAATGAGGGAAATATATTAATATATATATTCAACAGAAAAAAAATTCACAAAATAAGATATAACAGCCATTGTTGATTAAAAAAAAAATAAAATGAAGTATCAGCCGAAAGATTTTTTTTCCAAAGAAATATTGACACTTGCTAGTGTTGACTGAAAAGCTATCAGGGGTATTTGCTATCCAGTCGAATATTCCAAAGATAATATTCAAATTTATTTGGATTCGAAGGTTCCCCTGAATCATTGAGATCTTTTACCTACTCCTCTAATGCTGCTCCTTCCATTTCTCTTCCAGTAGCAGTTCTAATTACTCTTCTTATGCCACTCCATCTTCTCTATCTCTCCTATTGCCAGTTCTAATTACCCTTCAAATGCCACTCCATCTCTATACTCCACATTGCCAGTTCTAATTACTCTTCTAATACCATACCTTCTCTGTCTTCTTCATTGCCAGTTGTAATTCCTTTTCTAATGCCATTCCTTCTCTTCTATCTACCCCATTGTCAGTTCTACTTACTCTTCCAATGCCACTTCTTCCTTTTTCTCTCCCATTACCAGTTCTATTTAATTTTTCAATCTATCTGTTTTTAAATATATTTAGAAGTGGGGAAGTGCTCATTTTCTATGTCCTCGTCTATCAATAAACGTTTTTCATATTTTATCAAAGCTTTAATGTTAATATTGAAAATTAAATAACAATGAAAAGTGGAAAGAATTGAGATTTCAATCGTTTTTATTTTTTATTGTTAATGAAGGCCTATTTGTCTAATACTCTAACATGAATATTGAATAACTCTATAATACTAAAATCATCTGCTTAACAGTATAATGGTATTTATGTCTTCAATTGAATAGTCTGTATAACCCACATATAAATTTCTGCCTCTCATCGAAGAACAAAAAATATACTCACTCGTAAAACAGAAAACTTTTTTGTGCATAAGCTAATCCTTTTAAATCTGTGTAATAAATAGTGTAACTAGTAGCTAGTAACATAGAGGATCCAAATAATAAATATTTTCAATTGTTACAACTTTTGATATACTTTCCATAATTGCCTACTATTGCACTACACCTTATATTTATCAATTTATATTCATTTCCTGAAGTATAGACACTCTATGTTATACATATGAAAGGTGGTCCGTGGTTGTTTAGTAATTTTCAGTTTAGGTTCGTGAGAAATGAGAGTCTGGGAACCACTGGTCTAGAATCCTTTGACTAATAATTTATTTTACAAAGTATCTCAAATTGTCATATAATCCAAGAAACTTTGATAGATATTTGAATTTAAAGCATATTTTTCCCATATTGTCATACTAAAACTCAAGAAAGTTTAGGGCATTAAATAGAAATTTAATTTTTATTGCATATTATGGAAGTGGCTAATATCATTCCTATTTATTTAGCTAACTGGTGTTCTATCAATTATCTACCTAATAAATTATAATTGAGTGTGATTTTTATTAAAAAAATAGACATAACTAACTCAAATTGTGAGTTTGTTTATGCTAATCTGTATTGCTCACTCTGGATATTGTTACTAACTTGCCTATTTTTATATATGTTGTTAAATTTGAATGTTATATATGAATAATATAATTATTCAATACATTCCGAAAGGATAATAGTTTGAGGAAAAGTTTGATAAAATTTGTATATATCAAATAATCAAGGATTCAATCCAGATCAAACTGTAACATGTCTTTAGATGATGAAGAGGACATGATGCTATTCAATATGAAGTATAAGGTAAGTTCAGCTCACTTTTCAATCTTAGATGAATAATTGACACAATGGAATTTACTAGATATGCACCGATTCCAGTTCCAATTACAATTACTTTAAAATTCTTGTAACCGATACCAAGTCCAACACCAGATATTTTTTTTAAATATGATATTCAAGCCAAAGACACCAAAATTCCAAAAATATTAGTTCTAGGTAGGTATCTTTGGTTAAATTTACCACTAATTTATAAAGTTTACATTTACCTAGGTCTTGAGGATCTTCATGATATGTGATTGTTGCCTAGGTGTTTATACAAGTATACTACCGACGCAATAATGCATCCTAACGTCATAGCAATATAACGATTCATTGTCTAACGTTAGAAGTACACAGGCGCGTATACTTTGGCATTTGGGGCAGGTGAGGTCTGACCTTTTTAAAAATAAATCTACGGATTAATAAAAATATATGGAGTAATCCTCCAAATTGAAGAAATGTCAATTATTTGATTATTTTTAATTGCTTTTTACATGTTTGAACACTGATTTTCTATCAAAATCGTCATTTTTAAATTGCGAAATGGGAGAAATTAAATTGCTTCAAGTCGTATTATGTATAAGCCATTTTGTCCATAGAGAGTGGATTTCTATCACCCTATTAATATTAGCATTGTTCTTCAATTTAAAAGTGTTTTTGAATTTGAGAAAAATGCACTGTAAAGTTTGCCAAAACACCTTGACCTTCTTCTTCAACAGTACGCCGAAAAATTTATGCTTTCCCAAGATAAATGGAAGTGTGGCTGAATCTTACCACTTGAAAAAGTTCACAAGAGTACGTGGTCTATTCAATGAAACTGGTTCTATTCACAAGAAAAGCAAGTGAAAACAAAACCAAAGAAAACACTAACTGCGATTCAGAGGGTGAAGAGTCTCTTTGAAGAAACCACTAGTTTTTCTCTCAGAAAAGCTTTTCTGCAGATTTCATCCATACCAAAACCACGTGGGTGAGGATCGTCATACATTCATTTAGTTTCCGTTTTTATCATTGAACTTCAGTTTGACCACTAACGAAAACCACATAAATAGCGGTTTTGTGATTGGATTAGGCAGCAACGTTCCAGCATTGCCAATTGAATCGCTTGGACAAACGAGAAGTTAATTTGCTTCCATCAAAAACACATCGAAAAAATACGAATGAAAATCCTCGAAATATCTGGAAAACAAATGATAGGTATGATGCTAAGGTATTGATCTTCGTTGCAATTATTAATGAAATGGTTCCAATTGTTCAAGCATTCCTTAACGAATATCGCAACTTGTTACCAGTTAATGGTTTTCAAAACTTTGATTGCTCCAGTCATTATTTGGCCCAGCCTGCAACTTCTTCACTTTGGTGGATGCAAGACCACATTGCACAAGTGCAGCTTTAGAATTTAAGGAAAAGTTTTGAGGTCGAGGGATTAGCAGAAGTACGGAAATAAAATTCCTGGTCATCACACAGTCCAGATCTCAACTCTTTGGACTTTCGCATATGAGCTGCTGCACAAACTTGAGTTTATAAGTTTATATATAAAAAAAAACAGATCCCAATTAGTCTCTTATACAATGTGCTTAAATCTCCGCTCAAAAATATAACAATTAGTCTCTCAAGAAAGTATGCAAGAATGTTCTGAAGTGTGCATCGTTCTGTCTTCACATCGGAGGGGGTCATTTTCAACAACTTTTGTAGGACCTCAGGAGATGTGCCTCATATGACATAAGACAATAAATGTTTAATAATAATAAAAATCCTTTCTTTTCCTTCAAAGTGATGCATCTATAATGGTATTTGACTTATTTTTAAGTGCTTCTAATTCGCAATCAAAAAATTACGTTATCTGATGAAACACAGTGTATCAGTATGGTTTTGATTATTTTTGCTGCTGCCAATGATTGAATAGTGGGATTAAGTTAATAATAATAACTATCAGTCTCATTCTCTTCGCAAGTTCAACTCCAAGAAAAATCATTCAACGTTCAATTCATAATTACCCTCTTGAAAACCGTAATTTAAAAAATCTTGGTACATAAACAAAAAATATAAGACTAGGAATCATTTCACCAATGATCAAATGACCATGATTCAAATAACCGGAAATCAAATGCCCACAATTCAAATAAGCTGAAACCAAATGACCAGGAATTAAATGACCGGAAATCAAATGACCAGGAATCAAAAAATTAGGAATCAAATGAACTGGAATCAAATTACCGAGAATAAAATGACAGGGAAGCAAATGATCGGGAATCAAATGTCAGGTAATCAAATGATCTAGACCCAAGAGAATTACCGTTGTAAAGGACTGTAATAAGTAGAGCCCGGATTTCCAGTTCTTATGCTATAAACGCTATTTTGACCATAAAAATAAAGATTTTATAGCGTTTATAGCATAAACGCTATTGTGACTATAAAAGCTATTTTGACTAGAAATTAAAAGATTATACTAGTAATTATGGTATAAACGACCATAAAAACTGTGATAAACCATCCTTTACGTGCAAAATATATTTGTAACAGATTATTATAGTATGGATAAATTAAACATGCAAGAGATATTTAAATTAGTATGCCATTTCATTTACATTTTTTTAGATTAATATTACATAGAAAACGTACGAGCATAATTATTGGTAAATTAAACTGAATTGGAAAATGAATAACTCACTACTCAATACAGTATAATATTATGTAATTTTCTTGAATAAATAGAATCATACAAAAAGAATGAAGATATGCCCAATAAAATAAATATATGGTATTTATATATTGTGACCGGTTAATTTAAAAAAAATGTTATCGCTTTTTCGACTACTTTCGTTAGAACTATAAATCAGTGCTCTAGTAATGTTGAGAATTTCATATGGACGAATTAATTATATATACTCTACTACTATCATCTTTACGAGTATGCCTTCATTCTTTTTTTTCTTTGCACCATAAATTTACGTCCAGTGATATCTTCACATTCCCCGTTGTTTTTAAACCTTTATATTTCTGTTAAAGAGTTGAGCTCGTGAATAAGCGAGATGATACAGACAGTTCCAATTTAGCCATCACTGTGTTCACATCAAAAACTTATTAAACCTCTTCCAAGGAGACAGCAAAGGGAGGATGTGCCAACCTCCATGATGTAGTACGAGAACATTGTTTCCGTGCATGATGCTCCTGCAGACCAAAACAAGAGGGCTAGTATACCTACCACGATGCTATGAAGCGGTGTCCCAACTCATCAGTATTATAGGTATCTAATTATTTATGTTGCAAACCCTATCATAATCTCTCTCAGTGAACCTATAAATTTAACCTGAATATTTTCATTTTTCCTCGTTAAATTCATCCATATTTTATTTCATATTTTTCCATTCTCCAATTTTATTAACTTTTTACAACTCTTAAGTTGTAAAAATTTGAGATTTGTGCTTTGATAATAATCAGACAATAAAATTATATTAAATTAAAATCATATTAAATTGAAATTATATTAAATTTATATTAAAATAAAATTATATTATATTAAAATTATATTAAATTAAAATCATATTAAATTAAAGTATATTAAATTAAAATTATATTAAATTTAAATTAAATTAAATTAAAACTGTATTAAATTTAAATTAAATTTAAATTGAAATTGAATTAGGATTGGATTCATAATTATTTGAATTACCTTTATAAATTTTACATTTAAAGAATCGTTTAAATTCTATTCATCTAAATTTAATTCTATATTTTTTCTAATTCTTATTTTTCAATATTATTTCTCTATATTATCAGGTTCTTGAAATGGAAACGGGTCTGGACACGGACGGAAGAAGATCTGTCAAGCCATTCACCTTATTCTAAAAATTCTGTGTCAAAATGAACCTTGTACTGTATCAATTTATATATACACTTTGAATATTTATTTTCTTTTCCATCCTCCGTTTCCTCGTAGACTTTTTTCAAGAAGTAATAACCCAGGTAACATTGAACCTTCCCAGAAGATTCCAGGAACGTTCCATTGGAACGTTCCCTGAATGTTTCACTGGAATGTCCCCTGAATGTTCCACTGGAATGTCCCCTGAATGTTCCTTTTCTGACACATTCCAGGAATATTCCAATGGAATCTTCAAGAATATTCCCTTTGGAACATTCCCTGAAGACTCCATTGGGACATTCCCCGAAGACTCCATTGGGACAATCCCCGAAGACTCCATTGGGACATATTCCCCGAAGACTCCATTGGAACATTCCTTGAAGACTCCATTGGAACATTCCCTGAAGACTCCATTGGAACATTCCCTGAAGACTCCATTGGAACATTCCCTGAAGACTCCATTGGAACATTCCCTGAAGACTCCATTGGAATATCCCTTGAAGAATCCATAGGAACATTCCCTGAATACTCCATTGGAACATTCCCTGAAGACTCCACTGGAACATTCCCTGAAGACTCCATTGGAGTATTCCCTGAAGACTCCATTGGAACATTCCCCGAAGACTCCATTGGAACATTCCCCGAAGACTCCATTGGAACATTCCCCGAAGACTCCATTGGAACATTCCCCGAAGACTCCATTGGAACATTCCCCGAAGACTCCATTGGAACATTCCCCGAAGACTCCATTGGAACATTCCTTGAAGACTCCATTGGAACATTCCTTGAAGACTCCATTGGAACATTCCATGAAGACTTCATTGGAACATTACTTGAAGACTCCTTTGGAACAACTTCTGAAGACTCTTTTGGAACAACTTCTGAAGACTCTTTTGGAACATTCTCTGAAAACTTCTTTGGAACATTGTCAGAAGAATCCTTTGGAACACTGTCAGAAGAATCCTTTGGAACACTGTCAGAAGAATCCTATGGAACACTTTCAGAAGACTAAATTAGAACTGTGAATTTATAGTGGGAATGTTAAATGTCACCTGGGTCAAGATGGTAGTAATCTACTATATAAGCTATAGTGAGTCAAGATTTGCTGCGGAATCAATGGTAATATATTTTTACTACTATCTAATGGTTTTACAGTATACTCTCGCATCCTATTTTCAATGACTTTTTCCATCAAGAAAATAGAAAGACAACATCATGGAAGAGGGGGGAAATAAAACTAAGCTCTATGCACTAGGTCGACTAATCTGATATCACAGGTAACAGTGTCGACTCAGCGCACTCTGACAATATTGCAGAAACCAAAATGAAAATGAACTCAAGGAACTATAGGAAGAAATGACAGACGGTAAAAATAGAGGAATAACAGTTTATAGTAAATAATTAACTAAAAAACAGAAAACATGATAATTGAAAATGTAACCAATAGATTTATTGAAAAACAAATATTGTGCTATTTTTGGATTAAAACTAACTATTCAAATGGATGCTTCATTTATAGTTTAATTAATATATATTATAGGGAAATGATTAGCGAGTAAGAGGATATTTTATTCAGGTACCTGACACGTATAGCTGCTCAAATTCCATTACCCTGAAGGCTATAAAAAACGTTTAAAAAATCTATTAAAATACTTGAACAAAAAATCTATATAACTAGCTACAAAACTTAATATTTATCTATAACATTCTATCTAACAAAATTTCTACCTTAGACTATATATTTAACTCTTTATTTACAAACGTTCTATAGCTGCAAGATTAGGATCAGTAGTCTCAAAATTAGGATCTGTAGTCTCAAAATTAGGATCTGTAGTCTCAAAATTAGGATTAGTAGTCTCAAAATAAGGATCAGTAGTCTCAAAATAAGGATCAGTTGTCTCAAGGCTAGGATCAGTTATCTCAAGGCTATGATCAGTTGTCTCAAGATTAGGATCAGTTGTCTCAAGAATAGGATCAGTTGTCTCAAGATTAGGATCAGTCGTCTCAAGATTAGGGTCAGTTGTCTGAAGATTAGGGTCAGTTGTCTGAAGATTAGGGTCAGTTGTCTGAAGATTAGGGTCAGTTGTCTGAAGATTAGGGTCAGTTGTCTGAAGATTAGGGCAAGTTGTCTGAAGATTAGGGCAAGTTGTCTCAAGATTAGGGCAAGTTGTCTCAAGATTAGGGCAAGTTGTCTCAAGATTAGGGCAAGTTGTCTCAAGATTAGGGCAAGTTGTCTCAAGATTAGGGCAAGTTGTCTCAAGATTAGGGCGAGTTGTCTCAAGATTAGGGCAAGTTGTCTCAAGATTAGGGCAAGTTGTCTCAAGATTGGGGCAAGTTGTCTCAATATTAGGGCAAGTTGTCTCAAGATTAGGGCAAGTTGTCTCAAGATTAGGGCAAGTTGTCTCAAGATTAGGGCAAGTTGTCTCAAGATTAGGGCAAGTTGTCTCAAGATTAGGGCAAGTTGTCTCAAGATTAGGGCCAGTTGTCTCAAGATTAGGGCAAGTTGTCTCAAGATTAGGGCAAGTTGTCTCAAGATTAGGGCAAGTTGTCTCTAGATTAGGGCAAGTTGTCTCTAGATTAGGGCAAGTTGTCTCTAGATTAGGGCAAGTTGTCTCTAGATTAGGGCAAGTTGTCTCTAGATTAGGGCAAGTTGTTTCTAGATTAGGGCAAGTTGTCTCTAGATTAGGGCAAGTTGTCTCTAGATTAGGGCAAGTTGACAATGCTCATGGATACAGAAAAGCTACATCGTGAATACTGTCACTTATCAAGGTATATGACGATAAAGGACAAAATTGTATCCAAATAAAGCCTATACGATCCTGTCTACCTAACACAAAATCTCTAAGACCTCGTAGTTGAAGAGCATTTCTCTAGCATTATCCTCTGAAACTGCAAGTAGCGTTAATAAAATGATAAAATTGGTAAAAGTAAAAAAAGACAATCCATAATGAAAATTACAACACGTAAAAACCCAAGAGACGCTACTCTCATTCTCTTCCATTAGCCATATACAGCTTCAGGATAGATCCCCGCCTGGCTTATTAAACAAATTGTAAATAGTAATAATTTGAGATTCAAAATTTAGGGTCAGTTACGAATTATCGATATTTCCGAATTCTCGATCATAGAAGTAAAAATTAAAAAATTGAACGTTTAAGATTGGTGACCAATAAAAATAAAGTATTTTACCTAATGTTAGTTCATGAAGTGGAAATGTCATTTTTTTGCACGAGACACATCCTAGAGAGACGATTGGAGTCCATATTTATGGTGGTGCTATTGTCTATTAATTATTGTTTGGGTAATACGAAAAAAGAAAACACTGAAAGTACCAAGAGGTAACGGAAACCTTTTTTTTCTCTCAATCATAATAATAGTAACGGTTATTTAAATTCAATGCACTGCGATGATTTGATCAACTCACCGCTCCGTCCCCCACCCCGTACCCAATACAAATCCAAATCCAATAAATATTAAATAGACAAAATTGCAACATCAAACTAAAAACTGAACATAGAACACTATTTATTATAAATAACAAGTTGGAAATTTATATACGTATTATTCATAAGGAAAAAAAATTGTATATATTTCCAAAAGAGTTTATTGAAGAGAAGTCTGAAATATTTTCCAATAGGTGTGTTATCACACATATGAATACCTTTGGGGCTGGTACAAGATTGGGAATTAGTTTCATTAAATCTTAGTAATACAAAATTATTTTTTCATGTTATATATTGGAGAATATATAAATTTTGAAATGAAATTAACAAAGAATCTAATGAATCTATACGCAGTACTATATATAAATATTAAATATACATACCTACAAAAATAAATCGAGCGTCAAAATATTCATATTTTCATATTTATAGACTACGAAGTAAAACAATGAAAATATATATTAATGTATGGACTTGATAATACTAACCGCTTTCTTGTGTGGTAAAATTATTTTATTAATGTGATATCTTAATGTCTACATATGTGCTACATAAGGGAATTAAGTAGTAAGAAATGTAGATTAATATAGATATCCTTCATAAAATATGTACACAAATATAATTTTTTGTAATTTACAATATGTTCTATGGTGATTTCAGATATTCATAATATTTATAATACATAAGTTACAAAATATTACATTGATGTAATCACATATATATATAATATATTCGGTCTCCAGTCAGGCTAGCAATACCCAAATAGAATCACTTGTGTTTGAACTAATATTGGTGTGCGTTCGTCCCCTCAACTCGACTGGTGCCTGAATATTACAGAGGATGAGGGCACGAGTGGAAATTCTGCGGTATTTGGGACACACTCCAAGAGGTTCGCTTTGCTGAAACGAAATACACGATTGGTCTGCAGGCATCTTCTTATGCAATGCAATGGGAAAAGATCCTTCCTTACTGAAAATAAAAAATGCAAGTCCCCTGCACTTATGCTAAGTATTTTATTGTAACTATGACGTATGAATTTCACTTGTATCACAAATATAGTTGATAGTGTTCACGAGTAGATTACTTAAACAGACTCATGTAAATAACATGTGTTATAATCATTTATGTTATAAAATTAATTTTATAAAATGTCCTCTAAATCAAGTAAATCTTTCTCTAGCGGCATACGTTTCCAATCTCAGTCTCAGATGACATAAAGGTAGTTTCTGGTATAATTGATGACTGCTCCAGAGTGATGTTTTATCTTTCTGTTCTATCCAGTGAACGAGAATCAGGAGAGAAGAATCGAATCTTATTCAACATGTAATTATTCGCGACAGAGTTGTTAGTTCAAAGAGATAAGAAATGTAATTCTATTCACTGTGCAATGTGATATTTTGAAAAACCACAATCCTTCACTGGAGAGGCATTGTATTTTATTTGCTGTCTGGGTTAAGTTTGCTCACTCAGTGAGCACATATTAGTCCTTACAAGGTAACGGGAGGTTTATCTTCAGAGGTGCTGTCTCCTATAGCTGTTGGTATTATCCGCTGTGCATCTGCAGACCATTCGCTATCCACCACCCACGGCGAACTACATCAGAATTGCTGTTAAAGTTCTAGACCAAGGAGTAAAACATTCAAAAATTAGATGACGGTCCGTCGTAGAGAACTTAGAAAAAATTGCGAGTAAGCCTAACTCATCGCTTGAGTCAAAACTGACAATACTACAATATTGGAGTCTCTTTTCTTGAATGAATCTTACCTGATTCAATCTGTTTATGAATTAGGAGTCAGCTTGACTCTTGTTTGTGAGTAAAATGTTAAGATGAGTCAAATTGACTCACATTTATAAGCCAGTTTCGAGACAAACTGAAAACCCAAATTTTGAGTCAATTTGACTCGTATCTTTTTCTCAGGGTGAGCGCATACCTTCACCACCGCTTATAAATGACAATATCCATCCAATAATACTTGCATTATAAATGATCTTGAACTTTTACGAGTTTGCTCCCAATATCTCACACACTTGCTCCTGAACAAGGATCCATCGTTTCACCAAACTTCAGTAAATTTTGTTAAAATTATTTATAGAGTTATTAAGTATATACATGATGCCTAAAATATAACCTTCCACAATCTGCGATGGTAATATTCCTCCAGAAGTTTTGGCAATTTTCAATCAACAGGGAAAAAATTATGATTCATCTTTAGAGGTTGATTTGCGTTGTGTAATGTAATTATCTGCAGTTAATCAGTAAAAGTACAAATAGATTTGGCGTATAATGCTTAGTATACAATTCATAAAAGAATTAGTTGAATAATGGTTAAATTTGTATAAACAATATTTAATTTTATATGTTTAGTTATCCATAATAGCTAACTATACCTACAAATTTCACTAACCAAAAGACTTTGGATGATACGTATAACCTGAATATTATAAAAAAAATTTTAATGAAGATATACTTATATCAATTATAATAGTCAGTCTTGATTGAAAAGATTCAAACTCAACGGGAAATCCATATTGTTAGAGGTTATTTAAACTCTGCGTTGAAGGTTTTTTTCAGATATCAAGCTTTCGAATAGAAATGTTTCTATTCGAAAGCTTGATATCTGAAAAAACCTTCAACGCAGAGTTTAAATAACCTCTAATAATAGTCAGTCTATGATGTAAATATTTCAACTGGAGTTGAATAATTTAATTCAAACTCTAAATTACTGCTAATTGGACTAAATTCAAAGAACCAAATTAAATTCCCTCGATCCTCACTCTACAACACATCAATTGCATTCTATTTATTATATTGTGTCAATCGAGTAGAGGGAAAGGATAGGCTTTGTCACTTAATTGGAATTTGGGAAGAGAACCTCTCTAACCAGCATTAGAAACAATTGATTAGGAAACTCAGAGGGTGAGACAGAATGATTTAAACGAAAAAATATACTGCAGAGAATGAGACATATTGACACTATAGATATAATATACTTCGGACGATGAGACATAGAGACCTAATACATATCATTTACATCAGAGTATGGAGGATGATAGAGGTTTGTTTAATCGAGAAATAATAATATGTGATTAATAGTGTGATATTAAGCACTCACGGCTTAATGACATGGGTGATGAAATGCTCGCACTATATGTAGTTTCAAGATAGATAATTAAAATATGCGTGCAATCATGCGTATGCATATAAAAAATGATGAGCATGAGCTTTGAGCATTCGTTGGTAGATATTTCATGTGGCGTCAATGATAGTTTGGAGGCTGTTTTCATCACAGTTCTAATTAGAGAAAAATTAAGCCAGTTTTTCACACTAAAACAGATGTATTTTATATAATAAATCTTATTGTGTTAAAGACTGATGCCTATTAATAATGTGTTTACAAAATCTTATATCATATAGCGATATCATGAATTCTTTGTTAAACACTCAACAAAAAAATAAATAGGATTTTCTTGAACAGCATTCATTAATAAACCCTGTTTACGGAGATAAAACTAATAATTCCTGACCAGGTCAAAATGTTTCAGTTTCAGTCACAGTGACCATCTCATCAAATCTCACTATGGCGCACACTTTAGTAGAATTAAATTATTTTTCAGCCTCTTGGAATGCAAGTTCAAATCCCCCTTTTATTTTTAGTCATAAATCAAAACAACTTTTGGATCCGTTAATCTTGATTTAGTGAATGTGTTCTTTCCTGAAAGAATAATTATGCCGGGATTTTTAGTATGAAATCTCATTAAATTGTCAATCTGAGCCCTGGGAATAGTTTCTTTTTAATTATCATCACAAATGTGTAGGTTAAAGCTACCATTTAGTAATAAATATAACTAAAAATGAATAAAGGTATAGCATATAGTTATCATATAGAGTCAGATTCTTAAAAATTAATTCAGTTATACCTTTTCTTGGTGTTTTCTAATTATTTCACGTTTTCTATTCTTTTCAAAATTTAATTAAATAGCGTTGAAGGTAAACTTCACAATAATTTATGATAAGTTTTCTTTCAATTAGCACTAAATTTATATAACTGAGGCATATTTGATAATGATCATTTGCATTTTGAGAATTATTGATACGCCAGCATAACACAAGAATATGTTATATAAAATTATTAACAAACTATATCTATTTATGTTAAATATGAAAATCAGTTTTATTTTTATTATTATTGTTCTTTGATTATTAATTTTATTGTAGTATATTGCATCCCAAAAAAAAACACTATAGCCCTACATGCTGAATATCCACTTTACCAAATAACACTCCAACTCACAAACACGAGACACGTGGAACAAACTATTTCTCACAACAAAAACAACTAGACCACTAACATACACTGAGGAAAAAATTCAAGTCAGATTGACTCAAATTTTAGTTTTTAGTTTGTCCCAAAACCAGCTCAAAAATATGAGTCGATTTGACTCATTCTAAGATTTTACTAAAACACAAGAGTCATATTGACTCCTAGTTAATAGTCTGATTGACTCAGGTAGAGTAAATCAAGAAATAAGATTCCAATGTGGAGTTTTGAGAGCCATGACTCAATGAGTGAGTCAGGTTGACTCGCTATTTTTTCTTAGTGTAGACACAACAGCCGAAAACACAACCGACAGTTCCATGTAAACAAATAAACAAACCATACACACAAATAGTCGAATAGCGCATAAACACCATGCCCATATAAGAAATACTGAAAGATACACCACCAATAATATATGACCTCTCCGAATAAACACTCCCAAAACATACACGCAGACTACTCTCACAATTACAAACAAACAAATCACCAATACTTCATGAATACCTACATAAAATATCCCCAGAAACATATCCAACACCACAGTGGGATAACACAACACATCACGCAACATCACTTTGCGCAGGTTGCAAGAGACTTGTCCGCGGTAGACATATCGCGGAACCCTGTGGCGGAACCGTGGCTGTTATCCGACTTGGGTGGGAGCTAGGGGGGTCGACAACACCATCAAGGAGAGGTTGTGACAATTCGGTACACGGAAAACTGCCAGGCGGAAAACTGCCAGTCACCTGTTGGCAATTTAATCAGTTTAGTCAATAATGACATTTAATTAATTAAAAACCCGTTCGCCTTTCGTTAAGGAGTTAAAGGGATATTCATTTTTACAAAATTATAATAATATTTAAATGTACACAAATTGATTAGAGAAATATATGAAATACATAATTAGATAAATATTACAGAAATTAATCAATTACAATATAGAAATTGAAAATGTAACCTTTCTTAGAAAATACTAAGAGAAGAAACAAAGGGATAATTGTATTAGGGACAGAGTACAATTTCATTGTTTACACAACGCGTCTTTACATTATCAGTTCATAACATGTTCAGTGTCTAATTATTTCTTTTTGTGTTTATAATTTGAAATTTGAACAAGTCTTCGACCCTGGAAACCATTCCCTATTGCATACATATATTTACCATGTGGTTTAATGGTTTCAATGTGGCAATAGAGTATGAATATGTGTTATCCACATTGAACCAATCTAACCATCATAAAGTCATTTTAAAACCATATCATAAAAAAAAACATATCAAATAGAGATTGCATACACCACATCACATCCATATGTAAATAACCATACTTATAACATATGGTAACCACATATAATTTACCATATTACCACATCAAATAATGTAATAAATATGGAATCTATTTTCAAAAATATGCATGGTATACACATGATTTAAATGTGTAAGTGCCACATGGTATACACATGGAATTGTTTGTAGGGAAGCTTAATATTCACTTGTACTCACAATAAAAAAAATATTGATCGATGTTCGTGAAATATTTAGAATTTCACGAACCCAACATCAGCGATCATTAAACTGCTATTACTTACCTAATTCTCTGACAATTTTCCTCGATCGAATTAATTTCATATTAATTAGTAATACTTTTTACATATAAATGAATGGGTTGTGTTAATGGCAAATAGAATACAAATGTAAATTTAATAACTATTTAACATATCATACATATAAGTTGATTTAAAATTCACTTAATTTATTGTATAATTTAAAATTATATTATTGTGAGAATATCTAATATCTAGTATTCACAAATCATTACACAGGGTTTTAGGTTTGTTTCGGAACCAAAGGCTTTATTGCTGACGTCAATAGGAAATTGAAAACAAGAAACTATGAACGTAACTGAACATGTTTTTTAAAATATACGTGACTTTTAAAATAAGTTAAAAATAGTAATTATAAAATTCATATGCGTACTGAAATTTGGTTTACTGAGTGCTTATTAAAGTAGCTTTGTTGAAATATTATTTTTCTTTGAATATTATTTAAGTATTCTAATATATATGTAGTTATTACTGTAAAAATGAATGTCCCCTTAACCCCTTAAAGATGGACTAACGCCGTTTTTTATGAATTAAAATGTGTTTATAACTAAAGAATATTTCAGAAAGTCAAAAATATACATGTATTGACAATATGTGACAGGCAGTTTTCCGTCTGGCAGTTTCCCGCTTCAGCAGTTTTCTGCTTGGCAGCTTTCCGCCAGGCCGTTTTCCGGACAAAGACAATTCACTTTATCAGTATAATATATCCTGAGGCGGATCGAGAAGGGGTTGGCGTCCTTGGGCCCCAAACTGTCGTTATTCGGATTTTGTTATTTCTGCTTCTATGTTTATCATTCTTCAACTGCTTATTTTAGTTTTAGTGGATAACGCTAGTTTTATGTTCCTCAACTACCAGGTCTTAGATTTTGTATCAGGTAGATACGTAGGCTTCATTAGCTACTGATATGTGGTAATTGGATCATGAAGCCAATTACCTCTCTTACAGCTCCTTCCAGTTTCTTTTAATTAATTTCCTTTTGTTTTTAGCAATTTTGCCTTTGGTTTCGAAATGGATGTTAAGCCTTTAATTATAACAATGATATGCTTTTCAACTACGAGGTCTTTTATTTTTGTTTTTGGTTATTTCTGTTGGCTTCATTAACTATCACATCTTCATTCTCCCCACCAGTCCTTTGTAAAGCCGGTGGTGATTGTATTTTTTGTTGTCACATTCCTAGATAAGTGACTGGATACTTTAGCTTTGTCAAACACAAATGGTAGGTGAATTTGATCATGGAGTCAATTTCTTTCTGACTGCTTCAATTAGTCCTTGTGTATTAACTTTTTTCTGAAGTCAGCGATAGGTCTTTGTTTCCGAAGTAGACGTTAAACTGAAGTAAATTAAAAGCGTTGCATTCGAAGTAACCCAACGGTGGGTCAATTCCCCTTATTATAGTGCAGGTGACCCACCGGTGGGATATTTACAAAATGGATATCATCAAAAAAATGTATAAACTGGAAAAATTTATATTTTCCAGTAGTTTTTTCCATATGTATACAAATATGACACTGCCTGTGATAATTTGCATTGAAATTTTGAAAATTTAAATCTTTTTTGATTAAATCAATAGAACTATTATTCTAATTGCTTTATTAAAAGAGAACAATTTTGAAAGCCACTGTTATAAGTTAAACATTGAATCGACCATATAAATATATAACAAAAATTACGAGAAATGTAATTTCATGTCTAAAATTTTCATGGTAAAGATAAAATAAATGATACAAAAGCTTCTCTGGAATATTTTAACTTGAACATCATGCCATGAAACTGATAATGTAGTTTACTGCATCCGCTATTTGTACTGCACACATCATGATTGTTTAATGAGCTGGCAGGGGGGGGGGGGGGTTCGGGGGGAGGCACTCCTCCGATATACGTATTTGTGATGTTAATGTACCTTTCCAGACCCATAAACTTAAATCTAACCTATCGCTATCGGAAACTTAATTGCACTTTATCTCAAAAACGAAGCGTTTCCACAAAAAATGGTAACTATTCATGAATAACATCTTAAAATGGTTCCTTTTACCTATGAAAAGTGTCAAAATATCTGAAATTGGTGGGAACCTAAAGCACAATTTTACCATACTTTTTTCTTTAGGTAAATATATGCCCAGAAAACATGGTATTTTATAGGAAAATATAACATTGCAAGATCTTGTAGTGTTTGAGGCAATTTTTATTGACTTATTCATTGTATTTCCTAATTAATTTCTATGTTCTAATAATCTGATGTTCACATGTACCATGTTTCAAAGTATGACCAAAGTCACCAATATAGTGGTGGCTTTTGAGGGGTGAGATAAGTTGAAAAACCTGTAAAGTAAAAAAAAACCTACTAGTAAATCACTCATAAAACCCATCATTACCCATGTTTCTAAGTATTGGCGAAGTCTCCAATATGTTGGCAACTTTTGACTTTTGAGGGGTGACAAAGTTGAAAAACTGTGAATAACAAGTAAATAATTCCTAATAAAGTATAAAGATATAGGCATGCATCAGTCTATCAGACATAGATCATAAGGTTGCTCTCAAACTAGGTCTGCAAAGTGTGGCAAATCTGTCTCCAAGATTTGATTTTGAGGACAATTTGTCTCCAAAGATTTTCAAATCTGTCTCCAAAATGACCAGAATTCTGTAAAATGTCTCCATTAAATACATGTAAACATAGGAATTAATTAGAAAAGCGTTTCCAAGATCTTACAAAGATGTATTTTCCCTTAAAATATGTCTCCAAAGATCTTCGACGATATGGACACGCTTTGCAGACATGCTTTCAAGTGTAAAATATTGACTAGGAACTTAGAAAGTCAAATTTCTGCTTTAAAGTATCCTAAAATTTAAATGGGGTGACCTCGATCCATTCTCTCATTAAGGTGGCGACTTTCCTGCCACTGTGACACACTTGCATCAGGGGAACATAGTGCACAAAATCCCATTATCCCACCCATTCGATTCATCTCCAAAGATTTTCAAATCTGTTTCTAAAATAACAAGAATTCTACAAAGTGTCTCCAATAAATACATGTAAACATAGGAATTAATTAGGAAAGTGTC
This sequence comes from Caprella mutica, assembly GCA_947561585.1. Classification (NCBI taxonomy): domain Eukaryota; kingdom Metazoa; phylum Arthropoda; class Malacostraca; order Amphipoda; family Caprellidae; genus Caprella; species Caprella mutica. The sequence goes on from CANNZV010003541.1 coordinate 23,583, forward strand.
TCCAAGATCTTACAAAGATATATTTTCCCTCTAAATTATTGGTTCAGTCAAATTATCTATGTCGCCACTTGCCATAGATCTTTGGGGACATTACTTTAGGAAAAAAAATCATTGCAAGATCTTGCTGACTATTTCCAGATTAATTCCTATGTTTACAGTAGCTAGTTATTGGAGACAGAGTTGATATAAAGATATTCTTTGGAGACAAATTGTCTTCAGTATATTTTACTGACTTTATTTGAAAGAAGAATATTTTCATAATTTCTTAATTTGTAATGTTTAATTTATATTTATTCTTTCTCCGTATTTCAAATCAACTGATATAATTAATATTTACAGGACCTAAGTCTGCTGTAGCTATTGTCATCACCTCGCTAGCTACAGGCCTTCCTACCAACATGCCTAATCTCCTCGTCTAAGACTCGCCAAATTGTGTTTGTGAGTTATTTTGACTTTACTTACTAAGTAGAGTATCTAAGTACCTAACTGGTTGATAGTAACTAGTGTATCTAAGTAGCTACAGATTTCGTTAATACTAACTAGTGTATCTAAGTACAGAACTGGTAATTACTAACCGGGCTGCGGAGTCGGTACATAAAATATTCGACTCTGACTCCAACTCACACTCCTTTATTTTGAATTTATCGACTCCAACTCCGACTCCTCTATAAATAATTTCCACGATTCCAACAAATAGTTTTACAGTATTTTTATAAGCAATATTGAGTCATTTGAAGGTTTAGACTTCAAATATTTATTTAATTCATATCTATGAGCAATTACTAGTTCTTATGAGATATTAAACATGATGAACAACAACTAAAATGGACCTAAATTTTTCTGACATATAGCTTGGAGTCGGTACAAATTTTCGACTCCTGACTCCGACTCCTCCAAAAAAAGCTTTGACTTTTACTCCACAACTCTGACTCCATAGCCCTGCATACATTGCTCGTATAAACATTTTGTAATAAGTTGATCTTATTCCATTTTTATAATAATGAAATGTACAGTAGTATAAAACTTCAATCTATATAATTCATACATAAAAACTTCATTCTGCATGCGCCACTGGTGGTACATGCAGCACTACCATCATGTCGCCAAATGAACCCTGGCGAAGCAACTTTTTTATTGCATATTTCTGAACAGTATAATGAGCTGAACAACTATATCCTCGTTTTGTTGCTGCAGGTGAATTTGAGCTACTCGACAATTCCAATATTTTTACGTCTAATTGTATAGTATACTATTTCAGTATTTATCGTAAACTATTTTTCAGTCATCATCAATAAAAAAATAATTTTAATTTGTTATTTAATATAATGTGATATAGCTATCCAGTCTACAGAATTTGGGTCATTTTTTAAATTTTCTGTGCGAGCATCCTTTAATTTTCTTCTATATTCAAATGTTTTTCAGAGAATAATGGGTTGAATAAAGGAACACTTTACCAGTTTCTGCAGCCTGATGATGTAAGTACTCTCATGTTATTGTAACAAATAGGGTATGTAGACTCATTGTTAATGTTAAATAAATTATACCAAATAAGAATATAGCTAATAACTGCTAACTATTATCGGGCGGGCTTTCTTAAATCCCATAGACTCTTAAGATAATAATTTGATTTTTATTGAGTAAACAATTTTCTAGGTGGAAAAGTGCATCCAGTATTAGCAAGTGGATATTACTGTAATATGTATATTTATTTTAAGTATAATAGGGATCTAATATTTTTAATTACTCATACAGAAATTTGATTTGGCTATATTCCAGTAATCTACTGGAGGAAGAACCTATTCAGGCTATGTACAGAAGTTTTCTAATCTAGGAAAAGTTACTATATTATGGATACTTAGTATATTTACCACATTCACCGCATCTTGAGGTATGATTGTAGTGAATTACCAGCATCTTTCTTCATTGTGCATCACTGCACACTTACAGTTCCAAGAAAGACTGTAGTTTTTGTTACAGCTACACTATAGCTATGATGTGAGTAATAACTTATGTGATTAAAAAATCTTGTCATATTTGGTGCATTTTGTAGAGAAGAAAATTTGGATCATGTAAAGATCATGCACACCAGATGTTATTGGGGTGCACGATCTTTACAAGATTTTTACTGGGGTGCATGATCTTTACAAGCTTTTTATTGGGGTGCATGATCTTAACAAGATTTAATGAATGAATAATAGGAGTAATTAAACATTTTTTAAATATTACAATTTATTAAAAAAAAGATAAAACAATTGCAAACAATAAATGATTTATTATGACTGTAGCTGAATCGCTGTTCATAAGGGGAAGAACTATTTCTTGAAATACTTTGTGAGCCATCTTTGAAAGGATGATATTAACTCCCAATACAAACACCTATTGTTGTATCACAGATACAGGCACAGAGGCATTCTTGGGTGCAAGCTTTTTACCGTGGTGCACAGGCGGCTAATATCAAGGTTCATAGACTATAACAGGTTAAACGAACGGGGAAAAAATTGCTATTGAGAAAAAACATTTTCTGTCTTCCTTCTTGAATATCTCTTAAACGGTAGATTAAACTTGCGCGTGAGTCAGTATAGAATTCTTTAGAATTTAATAATCTATCGAATGGTATAAAAAATATTTTAATGAAAAGGTTATTACCACTGCAAAACCAACAAAAAGTAACTGCTATTCACTACGACAATAAGCAATGGAAGGATCAATTTCTGTCTTTCTTCTTGAATATCTCTTAAACGGTAGATTAAACTTGCGCGAAAGTCAGAATAGAATTCTTTAGAATTTAATAGTTATCGAATGGTATAAAAAATATTTCAAAGAAATGGTTATTACCACTGTTAAAAGAACAAAAAGCTAACTGCTTTTCACGTCGTTGTCCGTTGATTAATAGGCACTGGTCAATATTTTCATCCGCTTTAATTACTGTAGCTAAAAGCCTACAATTAAAACAAACATATTAATGCAATAATAAAATAAGAAATAAACAATTTAAAATGTCAATTATTTGTAACATAGGTTTCATATGTTTTAATCTAAAGAAAAGGTTTTCATATAAAGAATTTGTAGACTCAGCTCTTAGTAACATTTCGTACTATTTCTATTCGTTTAACCTGATATATTCTATGAACCTTGGCTAACATAGCCGTTCCAAGCCGTGACGATCGTGTTATCATCTAAGTGTTGGTTTAGACACGAGGGCGAGTGTACGTGTATGCGTTGATCTCAGAGCTGACTGAGTAAGTTGAGTAACGGTTCTCGTTAGCACAACAGCTGATGTTAACTTACACATTATTCTTCAAAATACTTTAGGTATCTGATCATTTTACTCAATATATCTCTCATCTTTGGACATTTAACTGATGTAAGAAGATTAATTGGTGAATATTTAGGCAACAGATGCAATGTTAATGACTTAAATAAGCGTTTGGTGGAGCGCGTACTAGATGTGTGCACTCTTCCTCAGTTTTGAAACGTCACTGAGCCGAGTGCGAATGCTCCCTGAGCTGTCAGTCTGTCGCTAGGGTGACGCCATATGTGTGATGTGACGTCACCACACGACATAGCGGAACAACCAGGTGCTAACACGATGGTCACGCTTATACGATGTTGGTTAGTCGTTACACCGCTTCCTTCTACAAGTACTTCCATGGGGGTGCATGATCTTTACAAGGTTATACTGGGGTGCATGATCTTTACAAGATCCGAAAATTTTAATTATTCTGTGCATCATCTACCAATAGTGTCAAATGTTGTTATAGCTATTTGATTGAATTATTGCCAGTGCACATCATGTATGTAAATAGTAAATAGGAACACATCTTGTTTTATATTAACTTCAATATTTTTCATTTCATATAACTACCTTATTTCTTAAAGGTCCTCTCCACTCTAAATTAAAAAAAAATCTGGTATTGCTTTAAATTTGTAGAGCTAAGGTAATAAAACATATCGCAGTAAACAGAATTGAAATCGATAAAGTATTCTGTTTACAATTAATTATATAAGTAATATTCCCATTTCGTTTTTCCTCATTCTGAGATTCGTAATTTCATCAGAAGAAAAAGCCCCCCATACTTGAGTAGGATGTTCGTTCGTATATGCATAGTGCATACCTATTCAAAATTTCAAATCACAGATCTGCATTCAAATAGAAAGTGTTTAAAAATTAACAGTTCTCAATATCGGAAAATGTTATGAAATATGAAAACGATTAGTAAGAAATACTTAATTAGGTAATTGAATTCTTTATATGGATCCATTGTCTTAGAACTACACTATTACGATAAAGTGAATCTTAGAATAGAATACCTACCGTAACTTAAGCGGATAAGGCGGATTATGGATACGCTAAGATCGGCCTAGCTATGCTAGAGCCTATGTAGTATCTACCTATAATATTAAAGTTAGGTAACAGTAAATCTGAGTAAGGCAGGGTTCGCACCATAGTTTGAGTCAGCTTTAATTGGTCCATACCTTACTTTCTAAATTTTAGATTTAGAATTTACCAAATATATATATAAATTTACAATATACAGAGAGAATTTCACCAAGGAAAATTCACACCGGAAAAAATCCTAGAACCTATATCATCTTGGTATTAACTGCAGATGTGATTTTGATATGTATTTAAATTATTATAAAGTTATAGTAACAATTTGATTCCAAAGAACTGTTGTAGTTATTCTACTCATTGATCATACTATTTGCTTAACTTAATTTAGTATTCAGAAATATCCTGATGTACTTGAAAGATTATAGATAACTAATCAATATATTTTTGTTACCGATGTGAAGGGAAAATATTTCAAATTACCAGACTGATAAAAAGTAAGGGTGCATCGTGGCATAATTATGATTTAAAATATTTCAATTCATGTCATTTTCGTTTATTTCTATCTACAATTTACTGATTAATGTTAATAACTAATCAGGATGTATATACCACTCTATGTATTTCGTGTATTTTGAAACAAAATAATGAAGAATGATTATATATTCATTCCGGGATCTCCCGGGACGGATCGATTTATCCCGGGATAAAAAAAACAGGTGAATATTGACCGGGATCCCGGAAGAGAAACCCTAGTCCTGATGGTCCTAAGTGTGTCCTGATGATCCTAAGTGTGTCCTGATGATCCTAAGTGTGTCATGATGATTCTAAGTGTGTCCTGATGATCCTAAGTGTGTCATGATGATCCTTAGTGTGTCCTTATGATCCTAAGTGTGTCCTGATAATACTAAGTTTGTCCTGATGATCTTAAGTATGTCCTGATGCTATTGGAAAATTCCGTAATAAGTTTATCACGTGATGATAATAGATTCACTTAAGGTATTTACTTTACACCTAATTTGCAAATTCATGATTTACGTTAAATTCATATTTTATAATATTAGAAGACTCTAACAGTTTTTCCACTCTCTTTTTTAAGTTCCTTTATGATGGTAAAGATAAAATTTGGCTTCAGAAAGAAACTTCCCTGTTAAGACTTAGCTAACATAAGTTGTCTTCCAGCTATCCGTGATTGGTTGGTATTTCTAATTTTAATAGACTTTGTTTATTTATCTATCTCTACTAATATGAAAGTGTTAAGAATATATATTCAAAATTCTAATTAAAAAAAATAGATAAATTTTCTATCGGATTGGCTGGAAATTGGCCAGGTCCAGGTCCTTCCTCCAACTTCAAGTCTCCAAAATAGTGGCTCATGTCCTCGTCAGAATTTTGGTTCTTTTGATATTCGAAAATTAAGGCAGCTCAGGTTCTCATTTCATTGCCAACACGAGGTTGAACTTCGTTTGTCAGATCGAGGCTCGTCGTTTTGTTTTGTTTTTGTTGAAGAGTTACATTTGTTATTTTAGTTTTTGATTTCATGATTAAAGAATTTACTTTCGTTTCAGAGCGTTATTTCGCTTGTTACATGATTTTAAATATACATTAGTTTAAATTAAGAGACTCACCTGTCATTTTCCTGGTTCTCCTAAAGTAGAGGGAGGAGGGTCGTTTTGAAAGCCGTCCTTCGTTCCTCCTCACATCATGGACATAATTATGTGGCCAGTAGTGTTCTAGGCTGTTCCTGTGGGTACAGTTATATTTTAAAACTATGTATATATTTTTTTTTTTAAATTAAACAGTTTAACATCAAGACATAAAATGAACACTTAAAATAGAAATTAATATTATTTCAATGCTCTCATAATCTTAAACTAACGTGCATTAGACCTAAGGTTATAGCGGTCATTTTCCCGCCTGGGTTTAGTAGGTTTGCTATCTCGAATTTTATCTCTAACAATAGGTCTGGACTTATAAGAGTCATGTCGAACGTTTATGATGTTTTCGGCATGAACAATTTTACAATGTCTCAAAATAAAAGAATTATGACCTATTTTCTTGATAATTTCAAAAGGTCATCTGATCGCTGAATTGAATTTGGTATATCGAGTATTGTTAGGTTCCTTTTCCTTTGGCAAAAACTCTTTGCCCAATTACTATTTTATTATCAATCAGTTTCTTATTCAATCTGTCATGCGTTTGAGATTGTATCTTTCCTAGATATTCATGTACAATGGAATGAATTTTATTCATTTACTGCGAATGATTAGCCATTACACTATTTACGTCATAAGAGTCAAGAATTTGTCTTCGAGTATAGGTGTTTGACCTATTGTCTCGTCCAGTTAGTGCAAAAAATGGTGTCTCGTTTATTGATGAATTGAACGAGTTATTTAATGATAAATGAATGTCAGGGAGAATTTTATCCCAGTTGTTAGAATTAAAGGAATAGATCCTCAATTGTTTTACTAGCTCGCTGTTTGCGCGTTCAACTAAGCCACATGATGAAGGATGATATGGAGCAGTTTGAAGTTTCTTAATATCATAATAATTAGTTAAGAGGTTCATTATTTCATTGTTGAATTATTTGCCATTGTCACTTATTAAAAATTCAGGGGTTCCATAATGGCAAAATAAGTCTCGTCGTAACGCTTGTGCTACAGCGCTTGCTGATTTATCTCTTATTGAAGATAATACCAGTATACGTGTGGTAACGTCTTTACTTACAAGAATATATCTTTTACCTGATACAGTCATGTTTAATGGTCCAAGGTTGACCAATGGTCCAAGTACATATTTATAGATGTTGACCGTTTTCAATCGCGCCTCTACAGTCAGATAGAAATAGGTACATAACTATAGAGGTTGTCCGTTTTCAATCGCGCCTCTACAGTCAGATAGAAATAGATACATAACTATAGAGGTTGTCCGTTTTCAATCGCGCCTCTACAGTCAGATAGAAATAGGTACATAACTATAGAGGTTGTCCGTTTTCAATCGCGCCTCTACAGTCAGATAGAAATAGGTACATAACTGTAGATATAGAGGTTGTCCGTTTTCAATCGCTCCTCTACAGTCAGAGAGAAATAGGTACATAATTATAGAGATCAGGACACACTTAGGACCATCAGGACACACTTAGGATCATCAGGACACACTTAGGATCATCAGGACACACTTAGGATCATTGGGACAAACTTAGGATCATCAGGAGACACTTAGGATCATCAGGACACACTTAGGATCATAAGGACACACTTAGGACCATCTGGACCCACTTAAGATCATCAGGACACACTTAGGATCATCAGAACACACTTAGGATCATCAGGACACAACTAAGATCATCAGGACACCCATAGTATCAACAATACAAACTTTGTATCAATAGGACACACTTAGGATCAACAGGACACCCATAGTATCAACAGGACACCCATAATATCAACAGGTCACCCATAGTATCAACAAGCCACACTTTAGGATCAATAGGACACACTTAGGATTAATTGGTTACACTTAGGATCATCAGGACACACGTAGGATCATCAGGACACCCATAGTATCAACAGAACACCCATAGTATCAACAGGACACCCATAGTATTTCCAGGACACACTTAGTATCAAATTGATACACTAAGGATCATCAGGACACACTAAAGATCAACAGGACACACTAAGGAAAAGCAGTACACACTAAGGAACAGCAGGACACTCTTAGTATTAACAGGACTCTCTTAGTATCAACATGATGCACTTAGGAATCAGCAGGAGACACTTAGGATCAGAAAGACACACTCAGGATCAGCAGGACACACTTAGGATCAGCAGGACACACTTAGGATCAGAATGACACACTTAGGATCAGCAGGACTCACTTAAGATCAGCAGGACACACTTAGGATCAGCAGGACATACTTAGGATCAGCAGGACACATTTATGATCAACGGAACACACTTTTGATCAACAAGACACACTTTTGATCAACAGGACACACTTTTGATCAACAAGACACATTTAAGATCAACATGACACACATAGGATCAACAGGACACAGTTCTGATCAACAAGACACACTTAGGATCAAAAGGAAACACATAAGGATCAAGAGGACACACGAATAGCAACAAATAACGCATAGGAATAGAGAAGATACTATGGAAAAGAGAACATACATAGAAATAAGGAGATACTTGAAAACAATAAAACACAATTGATTTTGTAACAGATATTTAGAAAGTAAATATATTCTAGAGATTTAATGTAGTAAGCAATAGCTAAGGTAGTAAAAAATTTTCTAATTATTTGTCTCATATTTCAATATTAAATAGATTGCTAATTAATATTAATAAACTTTAGGATATATAGCTTAAATAGAAAGACGGTATCCAACATACAACCATTGGTCATAAAATTCATTGTCAGGTCCAGGTTTTTCACCCTTCTCCTGATGATGAATAGAAAACTTTCTATTCGAAAGCTTAATATCTGAAAAAACCGTCAACGCAAAGTTTAAATAACTTCCAATATTAAGGATTTGCTGTTGAGTTTGAATCTTTTCAATCACAGGGAAAAATGTTTTCAACATTTACAGAGTATGCATTGCGTTGAATGACGGAAGCAATATTATTATAACTGTAGATACTGTTCTGTCAAGAAGATGTTGCAAGCTCCATCCTGTGAAGAAGAGTGACCTTTTATTCCAAGCTAGCACGGGTATATATGTATTTCATGATGAAGAGGATGGTGGACTGAAGCATTGCAGATGGTCCAACCATAATGCATGAGACCTCCTTCCTAGACTGCCCAGTGTCCATGTCAGGCAAGACAGTGTGTTTTCAGTTTCTGAGCAGAGCCTGTAACTTTTTTTGCTTACTTATTTTGTGAATACATCTCCTAACATATTTCACGTCATTCTCATGAATGCATTTTTATGAATGAAAATCATTCAAAACATCACACGAAAATGAAAGTTCATCGGGATTGTCAAAATTTCTTCATAAACTATAAAAAAACGAAATCGGATGAAAGACACGTCCTTTGGATGATACGAGAAATAGATCAGAAAAAATTTCAATAGCTGACATATATTAATATTTTTATAATTATATAGTCATTCTTATCACCGAAAAACAATAAACATTTATCTACAAACTCAAATAATTGAAAAAACGAGTCTCAAACTAGCCGTTTAGTGACTTCAAACAGTGACCACGAGAGAACACTCCGAAATATAGTAGAAATATAAGCTTTGCATTGCAAAATACCCACCGGTGGACAGGCTTTCCTATTTGTGCTATTAATAGTTCTTACTATGAATATTAAACACACAAAATTTCAGATCAATTGCGTTACTAGTACAGATAGGGTGAAACTTGTAAACTCTGGCAAGGCAGTAGAAACCTTGTTTTTGACTCCCGCACACAACATGTTAATTGTTAACCGGGGTGGAATATACCTAGTGTGGTATGCCGAGAGCCAAAATATATTACAGTAGTTTGTAATACCCTTATTTTGTTCTAGTGAATTACTTCTCATGATGATAATATCGCACATTGATTACTATAAATTGATATATTCAAACATTCGTGAAGATAATTAAATGCATTATAATACGGAATGTAATACATATGTATATACACTATACAATAACATAAAAGAATCAAACGAATGAATAAGATTAATATTACTGAAAATAATTTAAATCCGGTGGAAGGACTGAAAAGAGTTAATTTAATTTGATTCATTTGTACAGATGGATATTAATATGTTGAAGATTAATTTAAAGAATTCGTTATGAATTCGAATTAGTTTTTATTCATATTCGTTCAATTAAGTTGAAGGTTGCATATTATTCCTATCTCATTTTAATGAATTTGATAAATGTTTTGTTGATTACAACTGATATTATTTCCAACCAAGAGTAGGTATCGTGAATACTCAAACTAATCCTTGACAAGCTAATTACAGAGGAAAGTTTCTATACAATTCAATGTAACAAACTTCAAACTTTTTTTTGTCACACTTAATTAAGGGTCACACAAAATCACATCTCGAAGTAAAAATCGAATGGACAAAATTTAAATCAGAAAGGACGTGGAATAATAATTATTATTTAATGATAGTACACTCGTTTGATTTGTTTTTAACTAATCTGCATGTTAAATGCATAACTCTGTAGTAAACAACATGATAATATGTTTATCATTAAGACAAAAAATGCGTTTTTTTTTACTGTAAACTCGAGTTATTAACGGTTTTAAGGTCCGAGTTATACTCTGCTATATAATTTAGAGTAACATGTTGACACAACACATGGTACTCGTAGTTGTGTTTCACATTTAATTAGTTTTCTCTATTGATATGCACAGAAATTAAATATTAAGTAAATGCTCGGTATAAAGTTCTTGATCAATGAGGAACAAATAAACTATTAATGACAATAGAGTATGTCAGTTTCAGATATGTGTGTTTACTTTTGTTAACTATAATGTAACTGGATTAACCTACATTTGAAAATGAAGTTCACATTCTAATTGTGCAAATTATAAATTATTACTTCCATTGGTTATGTCTCATTTCTATTTTTATCTTCCATGATATTTTAAGTCAATTTAATATGAGCCCAAGATATTCTTTCCCATTTTTTATATTAAAATAATTTTTCATATATCTCTCCAATAATCTGAATGAAACTAAACAGTTATAAAGTAACTATAATTAACTCTATTCTGTCGCATTTTGTCAATTATACTATTGTGTTAGATCCTTCATTAAGAATCATTACTGAAATACATTTCTTTACAGAACTTTTTGCAGTAATTCAGAAGAGATACATAATCTGAGTTTTTAATATGTTAAAATAATAAACCACTAAATAACCGCTAAGGGATTTTGACAAGAGGCAGCTCAGGTACATCAGTGCCAATAATTCTTTGGTTAGCATTCCTCATCTCTCCCAAGAGTGACTGTGCGCCATTACACTTGCCAGCTTCTTGTGATTTACTGCAGTTTGTTGAGGAGTGAATTTACTGACCAGATTTAGTCAGTCCTATACAAGCGAGAACCCAATAAATAGTATATAATATACAAAAAACATGTAAGTTTATTGTATTTCTAAAATGAAGTACCTATTTATATGATGCTTTTATATAATGAGAAAATATATTTTGTAAAATGTTTGTTAATAGCTGTGTAATGAGCAATGTTCTTTTGTGAACGTTCATTAAATACAATTGAGTCAGAGCAAGAAAAATACAATATATTGCAATAAGGTTAGTCAGATAGGAATATGGGTGGTAAATGAGAAAAAATCACAAACAATCGAAGGAGAATATAAATTTATTGTAAACTTTTTTTTACCGAGGCAACTAATATTAAAATTAGTTTTATAAGACAAATTGGGAAGCCACAATAGTTGCATTATATCTTGGAAAATCTGACAGGTCTTCTAGAAATTATATTTCAAATTTCAATGGCTATTGGGGGACGGAGAGATTCTAATCGTTAAAAACAATATATTAGCTTACATGAAAATTTTGGGAAAACTCAATGTTCTTCACAGATAGTCAGGCAGGAGATTAGAATAGCTGCGTACCTCAATAGATCTCCACTCGTAGGAAACTGGAGGTCGTGATTGATACCAAAGAAGGACATTTTGAATAAATAGTAAATATTTTCTTCATTATCTAAAGACTGTTATAATTCTGAAATAGCAGTCTCTTTAATTAATTTAATATGGATTTTCGTAATTCTTACTGAAACACACACAAAAATCAGATATGAGAGAACTTCTCGTCCCGTATATATAGAGTCGTAAGACTTCATAGTGTATATACAATCTCCAGCTATTGTTTACTGTTTAGGTCGGTAATGACATCTGTTATTCTGATAGCTGATGAATTTCACAACTTTATGTATCTAATGATTTCCTTCGAGTGATTAGTTTATATAACTACAAAAGTGTGCAAATTATAGATATTGGATCACGTAGTTCTGATTATATAGTATGTATTATATTTGTAATGAATTGAATTTCCGATATATCATTTGAAAATATCAAACAATAACAAATTTATTGAAATTCGTAAATGAAATCTAGCAACTTCTTTGTGTGATGTTATGGTATATGAATTTATAGTACTTACGATTTGCAAGTAATTTTGGGTTATAGAAATACATTTTATTGCTTCTATATATTTTAAAAATAACTCTTATCACGAATTATTTTATAATTGGAAAATCATTCATGGCATAAAATACATGCAAGAGTGATGCAAGAAACAAAAATTCACTTTTTGTAAGATGCAGTGCCTTAAATTACAATGAAAAATATTCTCGATATCGAACCAAAGTAGTCAAGTTTTTAACTATTGTCTTACTTATTAAATAAGTAGATGATCAACAATGTGATACATTTAAACGATAAGAAAAATGAAATGACAATTTCAATTTCAAGCCACCAACTCAATGATGTTATGTTATATGTTTGTTGCGATTACTATAATATGTATGTAGGGATATTGGGGAAAAAACATAATACTGTAAAGTGTTTAAAATTCCAGATGTACTAAAGTTTACCATATATGAATCAGTCATACAACACACTAATGTTATGCAATTGAAGCTGTAACTGAATTACAGACGCAATGCCTGATAATCAGATATTGTGGCGGTGTTAAATTAGGAAGAGTAATCCTATGGAGCTTCCTGTCCATGTTCCAGTTGTACCAACACAAACTACAGAGATGTGGGCTTGTATGAGATGTAATTTGCACCTAACACCCTAACTTGTTTAATTTATTTCAACTATAGAATTGTGGTAGGGACGAATTGGCTCTACTACCACACCGAAATTTTGATATTCAAAACATGAATAGTTTGATATTTTCTCAATTCAATATAAATTTAATATATTTTGAATCTCATTTCAATTTTAGATGATATGAAAAACTAGGAATATTAATTTCTGGCGATCGTATTTTTTAATCATACATAACTGAGATATTTGTGTTTTTTTAATATGACTTTTCACACTATATTAATTGTCGTTTGACTGAAACATTTGCAGGAATCTAATTTATTTTTTTATTATTTTTTCCGTATTCTCGGTCAGTGGAAAACTTCTGCTGTTGAAATTTATAGAGAACATATAGATGAAATTTCATTTAATCATTTATATATTATTAGTTACCTTTATGTCATCTTCAACATGCAAATTCATTCACAAAGTTATTCGTATCTACAAATAATTGGCGACTTGCTCTTGTCTATCTATCAGAACTTTAATAACTCATGATGCAAGAGCTGATGGAAAACGGACTTTTCTCCGCCTGGACTATTCTCCATCAAACAGTTCCTTGCCTATTTTATCCAGCCTAGACTGTTTTCCGTCGTGTTTTCCTCGCTTGACTTTTTCTTAAATTTGAGATTGTTTTTTTTTCTATTTCTAATATGTGAAAGAAAAATATTGGGATTCAAAATAATTATTTGTAGTCTAACAAAACTTTTCCATTTGAATGTCCTCTTCGTGATCTCAGGGTTTACTTCAGATTTACCCCAAACTGATCATCCAGTGTTAATTCAGAACACTATAATTACATTTACTCAAGTCATTAGGTGTTGCTTATGTTTTCTCTGACTTCATAAGCGAACACCTAGCTTGGTCTTATTTCAGTAAAGTAATACAATAAAACTACTAAATGATAACTCTAAATGACTGTAATTCTACACAAGTTACTACACAAAGTTGGTGTATATTATTTCTTAGATGCTGGTTCGACCGGCGCTACTTGCGAACTATGATTAGAAGATGTTTACTGAACGGTGGCTACCTGCTAACTATGATCAGAAGATGTTTACTAAACAGTGGCTACCTGATAATTAACTCATTCATTCAACAAAGCTTACATTTATAGTGACATACTAATGACGTATTAACTATATCAAATCATTACATCACATAGCTCTCCCTTCCATATAAATTGAAATATTAAACAATTCTTAACTTTAAAAACATAAATCTCAAATAGAAAAATTCTAAAATTCAAGTTGAACAATCATTAACATAAAGCCTATAACTGTTAAAATTTTCAAACAATTATAAACATTTATCATTGGTTTAATTCTATTTCTAATAATTCCTTTCTTCTCCTTTCTATTTCTGAATGCCGACATTAAATAGTCTTCAGAAATCTAAAAAAGATATTATACTATGTATGTAAAAAAATTTAAACTTTTCTTAAATCAGAACTTACATTTAACATCAAAAAAATATGTATTTATGGATACACATCAAAACTGAAATTAAAATATTGTGTCATTTTAATAAATTTGTTTAAAAAATTATTTCTCATAAACATATATCATAAAAATTATAAAAAAAATCTTATTTTTTATTCAAATTATGTGTCGTTTCATTTTAATAAACTATTATATTTTCATAGATACTTTACAATATTTTATTTTCTCAATATAATTATCATGATGGGTTCTCTAAAATCTTATATAAATTTACATTGATTCTTCTTAATTTATATATTATAATCAACATCCATCCAATTGAAAACATTATTTTATGTTTTCCCTTTCTTAAACACATAAATGACAATTGTTTCAAAGTGAATATCTAAACATTTAAAATATAATAAGAATTAGATAAAAAAATAAATCTCAACTCTATATTTTCTAAACTTCAATAAATCATTATATTTATTTGTACACTAAATTTATATGATTCAATTATATTCCATTATAAATTTCATTCTGACAATTTTTTAAATTATTTTATTGAAACAAATTAAAATTCGTTTGATACTTCACTCCAATATACAATTATACATTATAATTAATTATAAATATAACCATTTCAATTATGTATACTAATTTTAAAGTAGTTCATTCCTGCAAATTTATAATTCATTCTGACCCTTAATTTTTCTAATCATCAAAATCTAATTATTATTTAAAAAAAAAATATTTTTGAATATTCATAAATATTCACTTCTAAATATTCGCACATATTCACTTCTAAATATTCACAGTATGAATAATAATTCCTATTTATTCATAGCATGTATTCACCTAAGTTGACTGCAATTATATTAACAATTAAAATCTTGTGTTTCTACTTTTGTTATGATTCATTGTTAATCTGCTGATCGTTAAAACTTATATGTGGTATGTACACTTCTGTGGTTTCATGTGGTTGAGTGGTTCTTTTGATTCTTGACTCCTTCGATGAGGTAGGTGTCCTTCCTAACGTAACGTGTATGACTTGATCAGCAACTGTTGATCTTCGTTCTCCATCTTTTAGATCTGGGACCACTGTGATGATTCCTCTGCTGTCCGTTCTTCTTTCTTCGTTTGTTTTTAATTCTGCAGGCAGAGAAAAAATTAGCATTTGTGACCCCTGGCATAAATATTTTGTATCATAATTTATTAATCACCCATACTGATTACTTATTTTCAAATTCACTCTTCAGTAATAATTTCATCACCTTCTGCGAAATAATAATATTAACATCGTTGATATTTTAAATATAGACTTAAATTAATTTATAGTCTCATAATTTTTGCTGACATTTATTGCTGATTGATGTCTCATTAATATTGCTGATCAATGCACTACTATTTTATCTTATAAACTGAATAAAACGGTTCTAGGTAAATTGCTCGAAAACATTTTCTCGAATGACAATTACTCGAAAACAATTGTTCGATAAACAATTGCTCGAACGAACAATTGATCGAATGAACAATTGCTCGAATAATCAATTGCTCGAATAATCAATTGCTGGAATGATCAAATTGCTCAGTGTTCAAATTAATAAAAGACAGATAATCATCAAATTGGATCACTCCAATTAGCTGCAGCTATTCGTCCTGGTAATTTATAATAACAGCATTTCATATTTTTCATCGCAAATCACTATCAATCATAATACTGTCTTTTTAAATTATCATCTTGCTGGTTTTCTCATTTTTATTGAACTGGAATACTGCACCAATTTTGGGTATAGTAATTTTCAATTTTATCAGTCAATAGCTTCGCTTAGCTCCAACAAGATGTTCTCGGGGCTAGGTTAGGTTTTAGCAACTCGGGCTATTGGAACTATTCTCGACAAATTTACCATGACCTCTGGTATTCGTGCCACTTGTTTTTATTAATAAATTTTCCTTTTTTTTCCTTAATTTTTTTTGGTAGCTCTTATCTGCTTGACTTTTCCTCTTCTTTTACTTTAAGCAATTGACTATTCAAAATTTGATTAATTGAGCAATTCATTAATAACATAAATATTGCCGAAAGTCGGTAAATAATGAAGTGGAATCTCTTCGATTAGCTGCACTTAATCGTCCTTGTTTCTAATTAGTATTCGATAACTGTATTTCATTTATTTTATATTAATTGAACGATTGTTCATTTGAGCAATAATTTGTTCTTTCGGTCAATTGTTCGTTCGAGCAACTGTTTTTCGAGCAATTGTCTCTCGAGCAATTGTTCTTTCGAGCAATTGTTCATTTGAGCAATTGTTTTCGAGCAATTGTCGTTCGAGCAATTTACCGGCTACCGAATAAAACATCCATCACTCTTTTGCATTGTGATATTATTTTATCCCATACACATTTCCTTTGTGTAACCGTGTCTGCTTTTATTTTTTATGCTGACCCATTCTTACTTCTCACATTGAAGTTCTTACTCCGTGATACTTACTTGGATCACCGGATGAATCAAAGATTTTTTAACTGACACAAACATTTTAATCTATCAACAATATCTGCTGTCTGAAAATTCCTAGATGATACCTGCTTTTTCGCAAGATGAATTAGTACATAATGGCAATATATTCGGTCAAAAGTAACATTAAATCTGTTAAAATAGCAATCTATACTCTTCTACCAACAGTTACAGTAGATATACTGACTTTAATAATCACCTGCATACATCTCTACTGCAGTACTCAGTGTCATAGTAGTTTCTTTAATTGCAACTTTGCGATATTGTTATTAAACCTTAACACATATCACACTGGTTACTCATAACATTCTTTTAATCAACTTGTTAGACCCTTTATCCAACTTCATTAATTCACTTTACGATTTCACATACCGCTAACTTACTTGAAAAAATCAAACTTTCTCCTTGGTTTCAGCTTTACCACGAACTATACTATACGGTTTCAGTTGTACTGGAAACTAAACTGAGAAAATCAAATTTTCTCCCTGGTTTCAGCTTATCATAAACCTACTCTACGGTTTCAGTTCTCCCGCTTACTCACTAAACCTAATTTTAACATGACATGCACGGGGTATCACAAATAACCACCGTCTAATCACGTAATTAAACATTGTACATTCTTTCTTTCTCCCGTCTCCTTTATAGCTACTTGCTGGTTTCATTTCAAATTCAGTCAAACTGACAGTTGTTTGTATTCTTCTTTAACTCATACTTAATTGCATTGAATTTGCCTCCTATCAACACATATAAACTTAGTTCGACATCTCAATCTCCCCCTTCTTACTGAATTATAAAAGGTTAGTGGTTATCATATATTATCATTTCATAAAAAAAAATTCCGCCATATATTCTACCTTACCTATAACTTATTTTATCAAACGTTTGGAAAAATGAATTAAACTGATTATATTTTATTTATAAGTTAATCTCCTGAACAGGGAAAATTAATAATTTAATAATATCAAAAAATAATGGATGACTTATCTTTTTTATTCCTCCTCAGCTGTTTCTTCTAGTTCGGCTGTGTAGAATTTCTGACAGGGTATATGCCTACCACTAACTCTGGGGTGGGCACACATTGTGTTTTTCAGTGCCGAAAGATGGAATCTCAGTGACAATTTTCTTTTCGTTTTCTAAATTGCTGAGATACTGAGTAATTATATAATGAGGTGGTATATTCAATTGAAGTACGAATATGTACATTGTACAACGGCACATATTTTGAGCATAAATAATGATAGTAGATGTATCATTTGCATTAAAAAGAATTATTATATGATATATAAAAAAATATTCATGTGAAAATATCACAATAAAAACAAAAATAAGCTATCTTGCATAAGTAACAATAAATAAATTCACAGGATAAATTATTTACCTAACTTATTAAAAATGGGAATTAAAAATGATTGCATAAATATTAACCACAGTGTTTGAATATCCCAAGATAAGCGTATGAAAGATGTAAATTTACCTGATCTTGATAAAAAGAGACAGAGGTAAATAAATTAAATACAGGCACTATTGTAACAATAAACAGAAAAATCCTTATTAAGGAATAAAATTTACTATCAAAGTATCAAGGTCATTACAAATATACTGTTCTTCAATTAGTTGACCATGCACTTCTATATTATCCTATTAATTTATAGAGCAGTCAGGGCTAAAAATTCTTAATTTTCTTTTTCCCGGGTGGGCAGTGGTGCCGTTTTGAGTGCCAAAATAGCACCGAGTGCTGCATTTGCCCACCCCTGCACTAACTGGTGACCTGGTGATAATCTTTCACTGGCAACAACAACTCTGTTGTTCACTCAGTCACTGTCCACAGACTTAAACTTTGTTAATCTGTTAAAATTATTCTATCACTTTTCTCACAATAACTCCATTATGATTCACAACCAGATATTTTTAAACAAATTAACATTACCCTGTTCTCATCCTCCACTTCCGAGTTCCGGTTCACAATATATTTATGTTTTTTAATTCATAAAACACTATTTTTGTTTTCGAAAACTTATTTTCAAACAAAAAATGAAAAAAAATCTTTAACGCTTCAAATTTCACTGATCAAACTTGTGTAACTGTTGATTTTTATTGTTTGTATACTGCCTTATTAAATGATTGATCTGTTTTACCTGTTGCCTGAATAAATATTCCCGTTATCAAGAAAATATTTATTTCATAATGAAAAGTTCAGTAACTTCTTTAAAAATCACGTTACCTTTACACTTAGTTTTTATCACGTCACTGAATTTAAATATTTTTATCACTTTGTTTTATTGATCCCTTGCATTGATTATGAATCTAGTTTGTTCAGTCCAACTGGCCACCAAATGTGATCTCTGGATTTACTTCAGATTTACCCCAAACTGATCATCCAGTGTTAATTCAGAACACTATAATTATTACTCTTACTCAAGTCATTAGGTGTAGCTTATTCTCTGACTTCATAAGCGAACACCTAGCTTGGTCTTATCTCAGGGAAGTAATACCATAAAACTACTTAATGATTACTCTAAAAGACTGTGCTTCTACCCAAGTTATTACACAAAGTTGGTGTCAACTTTTTTTTCTTAAATGCTGGTTCGAACGTCGCTATTTGCAAACTATGATTAGAGGATGTTTACTGAACGGTGGCTATCTGCTAACTCTGATCAGAAGTTAATTACTGAACGATGGCTACCTGCGAACTATGATCATGCTAACTATAACTTGTTCATTCTACAAAGCTTACATTTATAGTGACATACTAATGACGTATTCACTATATGAAATCATTACATCACACTTTGAAGTGATGTTTGATGTGACAAAGTGAATTTGGAATAAATAATACAATATACTTAGCTCATGTGATCATATCACATGCAACATGTAATAATTTGTTTCGAAGAACAATAATATCATTGCTCTACAGATAATTATTAGAGTTCATAAAGAAAATAAATAGGAATGCTCATTGGTATGTTACAAATATATTCACAAAAAGTAAACAATTTATTATTTATTTTCAATTCTTTAACATTTTTAAACTATTCAGTCTTCATCCTCATAAATATAAAATGAAATAGTAAAAACAAGTAAATATCAAAGAGAACGTAGCGTGTATTTTTTGGTATCATATCTAAATGCAAATTGCGGATCAAAGGAAGTTTATTGCGGCATATAAAGTTTCAGATGACTCGCATGCTTTAAATGAAGATGAACTTTCAGCTCTGATGCCACACACAAACTGTATTGAGGTGGCATAACTTTGAATGTTATTTTCTGAGAATCAAACCTGGTAGAAACAGTTCATTGCTGTTTGCAACACACTTTCTATTTCATTTCAATGTGATGTCACTGACCATATTGTGAAGCTAGCAAGTAAACTATAGAACATTGACCTGGAACTTCCAATGAGAATTAACTCAAAGATATCTGCGAAATGAAATTACATAGTTATGCTACACATGTTATATGTTATGTTACATATGTACAATATATGTGGTCAGTTTATTACATTACATTCTTTAAATTTATTAAATAAATGATAATAATTAACGAAAACAGAATAAAATATTAGACAGCTAAACAAACATGAACAAAGAATAAAACCTATTTTTTTAAAGTTGTAAATCTGTTAGTAGAATAATTTCCAAAAATAGAGTTATAATTCAACATATATATTGTACAATCACTCGTTTCTAGGTACAATAATAGTATTTATTATAATCAGTTTGGTGACAGAAACAATGTAGAATTCAGCACAGATAATTTGCAAATAAATAAATTACATCTGCCAGTCTGCTGTCATAATTCCATACATCTGGTACCATCTTTCAATTGATTATAATGTAGTGGCAAAAGATATAAGAGTACAATCACCTGGCGGAATAAACATATTCCTACCACTCGACAGAAAAAATCACCAAAGGAAACAAAAACTAAAAAAAACATAAATCTAGACTACTTTATTAAGAGAAAATATATATAATTAAATACTTACAATAAACTAATTGAAAGTAAACTAAACTAATTGAAAGTAAACTAAACTAATTGAAAGTAAACTAAACTAATTGAAAGTAAACTAAACTAATTGAAAGTAAACTAAACTAATTGAAAGTAAACTAAACTAATTGAGAGTAAACTAAACTAATTGAAAGTAAACTAAACTAATTGAAAGTAAACTAAACTAATTGAAAGTAAACTAAACTAAATGAAAGTAAACTAAACTAAATGAAAGTAAACTAAACTAAATGAAAGTAAACTAAACTAAATGAAAGTAAACTAAACTAAATGAAAGTAAACTAAACTAAATGAAAGTAAACTAAACTAAATGAAAATAAACGTAATCAAATAAACGTTAACTAAAAGAAATAATACAAAATAATGAATTGGACGGAAAATAAGGGGTAAGTCTAGCCAGCTACACTTTACCTAGTTGGGAAATACGGCAGTAAAGCGTAGCTCTAAATAAATCAGTCAGGTCAGTCGAATGGAAAACAAAAGTAAATAAATTTAAACTAGAATTAATGAGTGTGAAATAATAATAAGAATTGTGAAAAACTCAGATATAAGGAGTTTAACAAAAAAATTAGAATAAATGAATAATAATAATAAATAAACGGAAACTCAAAGTTGAGAACTAAACAAAAAAATAAGTAAATACTAAGATTTAGTGGGCGACGAAAAAAATGGTAGTACGAAACCAGTGCAAAAGAATAATGCACCATGCATGAAAATAATGCACAAATAGTATGCACACAATGGTGGTGCACAAGGGAGGTGCACAAGAGAGGCGCACAAGAGTGGCGCTCAAGGGTAGCTCACTAGGACGACGCACTAGTAAAGACTGGATTTAAGGGAAACCAGCCACGCCCCACAAGAAAGGATGGAGCTGAAAAAGAAAATAAAAGATAACGCTAATACATAGTATTACATACTAAATTGTTACCTGACTTTAACTCTCGTAATACAAGGGACTCAGATAAAGAAGACATAAAAATACTCTCAAACTTCTTTTCTGAGTTTAATAAACTTATATAAAGATGTACACTTACATTGTGCTGGAAAAATGAACAAAGCGTAATCTTCAAAGATTTGACATGAAATGGGACTATTGGCCCATGACTGGCATTCCCCAAAACAGCGACAATGGCCAACAGAAACTAATAGGCACTCTTTTAGGCCTTTAACAATAACAACACTTTAATTTACTAACAAGTGAACTCAAACTGCTTGGACAGTACAAAAAATACGGGAATGATAACTCCGACCATGTAAATATCATACTGAAATGAACAAACACAGTCATTAAAAATTCACCAGTTCATAAAATCCAGTCACTTGCACTATTAACATCTATATAACACAAATCACGGGAACACCTATATATTAGACCACATAGTTCACGTATTTATACTGACTAACATAATTCAAAATATACCCTACCTAAAGCTTTCAAATCTCACTACCAGGTGCCATAACTTCAAGTACGGGGTTCACCTACTAAGGTACTATAATTTTGGGGAAAAAACTAGTATTAGCAGAAGGAACGATTAGTCACAATTATATTAAAAAAATACAACGTATTTTAATACAGGAGAATATCGGCTCACAACAATAACATTATTACTTACAAGTATACGTATCATAAACTCTCATGTATTTGTATACATCAAGAGTGCATCAATTGAATAAATGTATTTAAGTCTGTGGAAATTGAATTCATTTTTATAATTCGAACTAATGCAAATAGTTCATGAGCTATGCGTAGAAATAAATGTATGAAATTTACTATTTAATTCCCCTTAGACTTTTAGAGAAATAGTTTAAAGCTTCCAACTTCCGGTGGTTCTAACAGAATATTTTAATGAAATTAATTTCAAATGAGGAGAAAAAGACCGAAATAAGTCCAGGAAAAATGGTAATTGAATTTGAGTGCAGAACTATACTCACCTGATAGATTTAATAATTTCAACGTCTGTTAGAAACCAAAATTGTTGACATACAAAAATTTACAAAGGACTAGGCATATATCTGCCACCAGGTGGTGTCTATCCCAACAAACATATGAATGTCGATTCGATGCCGTTTGCTGTCGAATTCGTAGCGCTAACGGTGGGTATCGACTTAGCAACCATTTCGACTCATAGTAGATATCGGAATGTCTGTTTCTAAATTATATCTGAATTAACACTTCGAGTAGAAAAACGAAAACCGATACATGGTTTTAACAGCATCATCTTGACATCGGCATATCTGTTTCCAAACGATATCTGAATTTATACTTCGACCAGAAGTGCGAAAACAGATACGTACTTTTAAAAGAATCGTTTCAAATTTGGAAATTCATTTTCTTATCTTCCTGTTTTATAATGAGTATAGAAACGTAGGAATTATTTCTATTCAATTGGATTGTACCTTTCTATATAACGTACGTTGTGCTCCCTTTCTTTAAACTATACCCAATAATTAATCCACTTATAGGGAAATACGGCAGTTGTAAAGGTAGGATCGGACATTGGCAAGCTAGTGCGATTGTACACTGGATTAACGTAAAGTAAGCAATATTGGAACATCGGTTGTTGAATATATTGTTCCTCCAGTACCGTAAAAATGAAATGGATAACCAATAAAGTGATTTTTCGATAGCCAGTGCATTTATTGTTATGAATCTATTCTAAACTGCTTATAATAAGCGCCGAGGGTTTCCTGAAGCTGTCTTTGGTGAATATAAGAGAAGTGAGGTGGCGTCTCTTGGAAACCAAAACTGTTGTAATTTGGATTATGTATTGTCTATTTTATGTTTACCATGTGTATAGTGTTTTTAACTCTTCATGCAGTTTTAGAGGATAGCGCTAGTGTTACGCTCCGCAATTACGTACAAGGTCTTAGATTTTGTGTTAAGCAGGCTCGTAGACTTTATTTACTATTACCTCTTCATTTCCCTCTTCCATCCTTGAGTGCAGCCACAGGTGCTTGTGAACATTTTTTTCACATCCTCGGTAAGTGACAGCATTCACGGAGTAGCTTTTCAGCATCCATGAGCGTCGTGACTTTGTCCATGGAGCCACTTTCCTTTCTGACTGCTTCTTCCAGTCCCTTGTATTTCATTTCCTTTTGACGTAAGTGACATGGCCTTTAGTACAGAAGCAGACGTTAAACCTCTACTAAACGTAGAGGCTATTTAACACGTTCCATTTTAAAATAAATTCTGTGTTATCGGATGGTTCCCCATTTTCGAATATGTAAGAAATAAATATAATTATTATTATTATTCAATTCTGACATGAATTGGCATCCATGATACCAGTACGCAAAATACAAGTTTAGAAATAAAAATGATTACACAAATAATTTTTCTACGTAAATTATGCGGAACCCCATATCCGATAACTTGAGGTTTCAAAGTGCCAAAAGCTGCAAATGAGACGATTAAAATTCAGTGATTCACATTATAGATAATTAAACTTAAAATGGTAATCTGACTCAATAAATCTATATATAATAATCATTATTTAACTAATATTTCAATTGGTATCATACCTTCAGCTATTATGTTACTAATTAAATAGTAATTATTATATTTTCCTTTATTACGTGTTCGAAAATATATACCCTATTAATAACTTGGAACATAAACTGTATTACTAAAATTATTTCACAGAACACAAAATTCCTGTTTGTTCAATGTAACACAATTATATAAGTCAAAATATCAAACTAATTACTCAACTATTATGACCTATATTTACTGAGTGAGAGTTAATCTATGGTCAAATTTTAATTAATGCATTCATTACTTTGAACCTTCATCACACAGCTTTCATCTGTATTCTAAATCGAAGCCTCAAAACATTTTCTTTAATTTGAACTCAAAGAGAACGAAATTTTTAAGGAGTTACAATTATATAAAAATTTGACCAACTCATTACTATTTGTAATAAGAATAAGTTGTGATTTTGGTTATATAAGCGGTGCTTGCCTGTATTGTTTTATTCACTCTAAAATATCTTCAAGTATCTCCGAGTCGCTTAATATCAAAATTTTTTTTAGGTGAGTGCATCCATGGTGGCAAAGTTACAGAGGTACAGGCACGAGGACGGAGGGACCCACGAACGATACCTGGACGTATCACTTCATTTCTTCCCATTTAATTTATTTATAACACTATGTAACATTAATCGAATTGATATGCATCTAAACGTACAATACGTTATTTCAATGAAGTAAGAGTTTTCTATTTTAATTTCTTTATTTATTGGATGCAAGTGGATATCGTTTCGAAGCATATTAGATATATAATTAGGCGTCTGTTCGATGCAGAATCCCTATGTATGTTGGATGTCATAATTTATCTTTCTATTCAACGCTGTTATAACGGTATCGCTTCGATGCGAAATATACTTGATATGATGCGGTTTAGCGGTGCAAACGGATATCGGATGGATGTCTACTTGATGTCACCATGTCTAATTTGTTACTGGTATTCGATGTCGGAAGAGAGGTTATACAGAGTCGTTTAGACATCGAATAGATACATTTATGTTTGCTGGGATGCTTACGAAATCAGAAACCCTATTACGTGAATACGGCCATTTATCAAAGAATATGACGAAAATGAACACGAAGGCCGGTGACTGAAGAGTTGATGAAAATGAAGCCTAAAAAATCCCTATCACTAGTATTAGAACTGCAAGTAATGTTTAGAATGATAAACATTGTAAAAATAAAAAGTCAAAGCAACCATAATGAAATTACAATAGTTCGTGCATAAAATAAAATTTAATTAGCCTGAATTTTTTTAAATAAAACAATCGTATTTCTCTCTTTTCGTTTCATTGGTAAAATATGGAGTGTAAGTCTGGTAAGCTGCACCAAAAACCACCTGTGGAGAAAATTGCAATCTTCCCACGAAAGGCAATAAGAATAATTGACAACCTTCAATATGATGGTCACCCGCACCCTTCATTTTGAAAATTGTCCATATTTAAGTTTAAAACAATGTATCATTATAGAATTGTAATCAACATGTATTTGATTCTAAATTGTGACTATGATACCATCAGCACTTTACTAGCAATAGATTTAATTTCACTCTTGCTCTGTACCGTCGGTCTACTTCTCAGAGATCCTTTGTTATTAATGCTATAAACTTTTTGAACAATCTAGATGACGATATTAAAAAATGTTCTTCCCTACTGAATTTCAAAAGTAAAGTAAAGAAAAATAGTAATTCTTAATCAATAGATTCATTTTTTTGTTTATATTCATGTAGTACATTAGTATTTGATTGGTAACTTTTATATAATAATTTTTTAAATCAGTTTATATAGGTTGCCATAATAGCTGGGCAATAGATGATCTTGTACATAATTTGGTAGGCAGATATGGCTCCCTCAATTGTCAATCTACCTGCAAAGACAATAGCTGAGGAAGCATGTACGTTAAAACTGTTTTATGACTGTGTTTTCAATGTTCTGTGGTTCAAACTGTTAAAAAGAGAAGGTTTAATTTCAAAATATATATACTTTACTGTGAGCAGGTCATTCTAATTAAGGTTACACAAATTGTATAAAAACATTTTTGGTTGATAGTTAAATTAATAGATTTGTAAGAATTAAATGTGTTATATTTGCATTAGTATGTTCACGAATTGTTTCAGCGTTTTTTCCATAGCTTCCGGTAATGTTCATATATAAGTTAGATAAAAATGGAAACCACTTTTAATTATAGACTGACATTGATACCCAATTAAACTTCATATTGGAGTAGTGAATTCACTGGTTTGTTGTATATACTGAATTTAAATTATTTATTGGGTTCTTCTTCGTAAGGGACTGACTAAAGCTGCTCAGTAAATTCACTCCTAACAAACTCCAGTAAATCACAAGAAGCTGGCAAGTTTAATGGCACACAGTCACTCTTGGGAGAGGTGAGGAATGCTAACCAAAGAATTACTGGAACTGATGTGCCTAAGCTGCCTCTTCTCAAGATCACTTAGCGGTTATTTGAAATTGGAGATTATACACTATATAAACAGTTAGTTATTGGTTTACTAGTCTAATAATAGCTTTTTCATTTTCTAAATCACAGAAAAAAGTAACGCATATTAAACCTATTAACACAGTAATTCTTTATTGTTCTATCAGGATTGCAGGCGAATTATTATCCCTGGCAACAGGTGATATAAATAGTGAAAATTACAGTGATTTATATTCATGACTTTTTAGTGCAGAGTAATCTTATGCTTCAAAGATTGATGGTACTTTAACATGAATTATTATTTGGAAGAAAATGATTTGTGCTCAAATTAAATTGACATCAAAAATCCCGAGATATGAAATTGAAAATGAGAATTTAATTAATAAAGGGAAAAAATAATGTATTATTTAAAGTACTTATTAAAAATGAAATTTCATTTTAATTGAATTGAAAATTTTCCATTTGATCAAGGATAATGTTGCTATATTTTACTGATGCATTATTTTAAATTATTATAAACTCGTAAAATCATTTTTAAAATTTATCAAGTCTTAAAATTTCATAATAATTATACATATGTAATTCACAGGTTTCAAAATTTAATAACATTTTTTCCAATTCCAGATTCTGATGTATTATTTAACGGTAATCGGAAAAATTGTAATTAAATTTCTCCTCGCTGATATAGTAGTGTTAATTATGTTCTAAATTTTAAAGGTAAATTTAATTTTCTAACACTCCGATATCTAATTTGTTATAAACTTTGCATTGGGAAGCCAGGACCTGAGTAGAAAATGCATTTCATACTAAGATGAGATTCATATTAAATGTGTGAATTGAGCTGATTTTTGGACCCATTACAGAACAAATATGAATCCGACCTTAGAGTGGGGCTGCTTCTAATTTTCATATCAAATATTTGTTCGTAATATCATAAATAAACAATGATTAGTTACGGAAATGAAATGTTTCATCTCAAATCACTGTATTTTCAGAGAAAAATGGTTTTTTATTAGTTAACATAAGCTTATGCAATCATTTCACAAATGGCGCTGCTTACATTATTTCCAGAACGTTCCAGAAACAATCTTCATGAACGTTTATAGAATGTCTGATTATCTTCCCAAATAAGCTATAAATAAATAAATTTGTGATTTATATACAATATACTAACAAATAAAGTATTTTTAGAGTTATACTTAATAATATTAATCGCAGATATACTAAAGTTTTTTGCACAACGTTTGTGAAATCACAGCAAGATGGCGTCAATGACTCGAGCGAAGCTTATGCTATTTGTTTCTAAATGGCGCTTCTTCAAAATAAATTAAATTTTCTTTTCTTTAATAAGTATTATTTAGATGAACAGAGTATGTAATCATACATAATCAAATATGCTGATTCCATTAAAACACATATTAACAAATGTTTGATTTTACCCGCACCCTCCCTTTAAGTATTTGATTTTTTAGGGCAATGTATTGAAATCTCTCTCAGATATTGTTGATAGAGTAACGGCGACAGTGTGATGAGTGAATTAAAAGAAACTCAATGTTTAAATTATTTTCTATATTCTCTAGAAAAATAAAAATAAATTCTGATTTATTTCTACTTTACTAAGAATAACATGTACACTACGTGCCACACTTTTGTGCAGATCACAAATTTTGGGATAAAATGAGTAAAAATCAATGAAATAAAATGAAATTTGCAGTTGATATGGAAACCCTCACTAGGAGGTTATGTATAAAATTTGAAGGTAATCCGTTGTTTATTAACCGAGTATGATCAATTTTAACATTATTTAACCGTGCTACGCTCTTGTGTTTGTTGTCCTCACATTTTTAAATATCGAAAATGAGTCGCCGCCCGTGTCTTTCTGACTCTGAAAAGAGTAAGATAGTATCCATGCTGGCTGAGGGACATGATGCAAAGTCTATTTCCACTGAAATCGGTCGTGACCCACGTACAGTGAAGAAATTTATTGATGATCCCATGAGGAAGGTCACTCGTAGGGATAAGGGTAAATGGAAAGTAGCAACCAGGCGGAACTTGTCCTGGATCAAGAGGGAACTCAAGAGGAACTCCACTGCCACAAGTGGGGAAATTTTCAAGAGTGCAGGTATGGAGGAAGTCCCCAAAACCACTCGTTGCAGGATCTTGAGAAGTATGGCTTCTCATGTTTCACCCGTTATCAGGCCTCCTTTGAAGGAGTCACACAAGAAGGCAAGAGTTTCTTGGGCTGAGAAGTATCTCAAGACAGACTTCCAGACTGTGCTCTTCACTGATGAGATGCAAGCGACTCTTGACGGCCCTGACGGTTGGGTAAAGTCATGGACTGCCCATGGCTCTTCTCGTCCTCAGAGGATTCGTCGTCAACAAGGAGGAGGTGTTATGATGTGGGCTGGAATACTTGGAGACAGATTGGTGGGACCCTTCCGTGTACCAGAGGGCATTAAAATCACGTCAGCTAATTATATTAGCTTTTTGAATAACAATTTTGTTCCGTGGCTGAAGAGGCAACCAGCTGCACTCAAGAAAAAGATCATTTTCATGCATGATAACGCCCCGTCATATGCAGCTACAGCCACCCGCAGTTACCTGGAAACTCTTAAGTTCTCGGATGATAAATTGATGGTCTGGCCCAGCCTCTCACCGGATTTAAATCCAATTGAAAACCTCTGGTCCATATTAAAACAAAAGTTGTATGCGGGAGGACGTCAATTCACAAACAAGGAGGACCTCTGGAGGGAAATTGAGAAAATCTGTGAGAAGATAACACCAGATACTATAAATAAGTTGACTAGCTCCATGGATAGACGTCTTTTGAGGGTCGTTGACAAGAGGGGAGGTTTTACTGGGTATTAATAATTAAAATGCAGTTTTTGTTATAATTTCATTAATTTTGTATTTTCGAAGTAAATAAATTTGTACTCTTGTAGCTCCTGCATATAAATAACACTTTTTGAGTTAAATAAAATTGTTTTTGAACGTTATATAAGCACTTTCAATTTCAATGGATTTGGATGAGTTATACTCATTTTACAGCAAAATGTGTGATCTGCACAAAAGTGTGGCACGTAGTGTATTACATAAAATTAATATAAGACTTTCCCACTATCTTGAATTAACAACGTTAGTTGAAATTTTTATTTCATAAATTTCTATCTTTTATTCTTCATGTTTCTATGCAATCAATAATTGGCGTCAGTATAATTGTACGAATTATGATTTTATAGTATGGAAAATTAAATAATTGAATTTATCATATAGTAAAAAACTTGTATATTCAACATTGTACTTCAATTCGAAGTTTGAATTTACTCAAAAATTCCGTTAATTATGCGGAGTGCAAGAAAATCGTCTTTCGAATAATATTATATCATAGTGTACCTACATATAACAGTGACACAGTAAATATATGGCTGGCTATGGTTGAATAATTCTTCAGTATACAGTACAAAATGAAATATGATACATTGCAATATCTATAATGTTCTATAATTTGCGACCCAGACAAACTACAAATATTGTATATTCTTTGATAAAGCACATGATATTTTTCAATCTAATGTTAAATTGTATCAGTTTATCTCCAAACTAAATGGTTAGACATAAATAAGTACGCCTGATTTATAGCAAAAATAGAATATTTCAACCACTGATATGCAATAAGATGAAATAATCCAAAGTTATGAGGTTCTGGCTTCATATTCTGACCTAAAGTTACGATATTTTCTAATCTGGTGCTAAATAATAAAGCTTGAAATGAAAAGAACTTGTTTTCCCTATCACAGAAGACTGGAGAATTCATTCACTGTTAGAGAAGAAAGTCAAATGAGAATTAGTCTGAGTGAAGCTTAGTGGAGTGTATTAGTGAAAGATGTGAAGGAGAACCATTTTAGAGCAATGTTATAACTTCTAACTAGTATAGTATTTCTTGCCAATCCATTGAGAATTTAATCATTATTATAGATTTAGGATTGTATTTAAATGGCATTACGTATGATGGATATTTGTATATACTTATTTAGCATAATTATTTCCATTCTCAAAATTCCAAACTTCGATTTTTTTTAGATTATTATTCGTTTCACCCGCCATAAATAATCATTGATTCCTATTACTATGTTCCTTTAATTAAAAGTGAGAAAACACGGACTGGCAGATGCGGCTCCTATAAGAGCATAGATGTGTTTGTTACATGATAATATTGATGAGATGTGTCTATTATCTGAGAGAATATCACAAAAACTGATTCTGTAATATTGTAATATATAACTTGCAGGTAGGGGAGAACCGGAAGCATTCTGACAGTGGGATGGTTCGGACAACACGTTTAGACATATTTATAAATGTTGGAACTACCGCTTATTGCAACTGAATGTGTGCTACGTGTTAAGAGTCAGCTAGTTGAAAGATCCAGAGCGGAGATGTAGTATTTCGCCCCCGAGGGGTAATTTACTGTTTTCTTCAATATTGATGTAATTTTTCGTGATTCAATTAGATCGTGTGTGGACCATATGGATACGAAACAGATTCTCAATCTCAAAGGTATGAATTATATTAATATCTTATGTTATGTTTGGTGTGTTAAAAAATAATACAAATGAAATTAAAAAATGGTGATGTTTTTAATTTTGAAGTGTCATTTGGGATGAACGGTGTCGGAGCCTTCCCTATGTATCTGATTCTGTCCACCATTACAATTATTGAGAAGTTATTCTTATTAAAAAGGACATTCTGAACTTGTAATTATTTTAATTGACATAGCATTTGTTCATATGATCAGTTGCAACTTTTAATATTAGTGCTTTTATTTTACAGTTTGGCGATCGCATTCATTCCTTTTCATTATAAAAGGAAAACTGATAGAGACCATAATTAAGAATGTATTCAAAAAACATTTGATGAGTTTCAAAAAGGTTTATCTCTCAGAGAAGCTGCGGAAATTGGAGGTGTAGCAAGATATACACTTATGGATTATACTTTTAACATTCGATAAAATCTTTATGATATAATATACTAATTTTGGTGAATTCCAAGAAAAAGGAAATAGTTATACCCAAAGTGAAAGGCAATTGTTATACAATTTGTTTTTAATATATAGCCAAAATAAATATAAGGATAATTTCACAGTGATCACTCATGGGCTATCTATATTTTGTTGGAGAAAATGTTCAATCATTACAATAATATTATTATGATCCAATTCAAATACGTTAAATTATTACTGTGAATAAAAAGTCATTATGGTTTAGTTTAATTAAATTAATAGATCCGAATTCAATACTATCGTTTAATTACCCAAATTTCCAATGTTCAAATCTTTTTAATGGTGTCCGAATCATCCTCACAGCTTGTCCGAATTCTCCCTCTAGGGAAAAGCATTCGGACACTTTCATCTCTCTTTCATTTTTTTTTTATAACTTTCGAATGGAGGTTTAAACTGTAGTACAGTCACAATACAAATTGAAGTAAAATGATTCATCTACATACAGAAATTTGTAATTAGTAAAATTCAAATTAGTTTACGAATTATCCAGTTTTTAACAAAAACTGTCCAAATGCTCTCGGTTCTCCTTTATATGCAGAGTAGAAGGTATCTCTATTACATTTGGAATCTTCACTGATAACATGCATCTAGACTCATTTCAGGTTATGTGTTTATCTCAATGAATCTAATATTTTCGCCTCATTCTCATTGTAAATTCTTAGCTTAAACAAATACCTATTTTACCAAAAGACACCCAAGAGAAAAATGATGGAGAATAAATTTCTTTGTTTAAAACTTTCATATTTTATCTTCTTGCAACCGATATAATGGCTTTGTAGATAGAGAAAATTTAGTTTACATTAATTGTAGATTGTGTAAACTATAATAATCAACTGAAATACTTTATTTTATTTTATTAAGTAGTTTGTTTCTCACTTGGAAATAGCAGGAAACTTACGGGAAATATCCATGTAAAGGATTACCACTCTTACTACCAATTTTAGAGCAATTGTCCCGAAACTTTTCTCGTACAGTCAATTTTGATGGCTAATTTGTAATGGAGGAAAAAGTGAATCTTTTGTTCATGTCAGAAGTCACAGTTTATCTAAAGTCTTTATATTAGTATATAATCGAAAGCTCAATAATGTATTCGTTCATTCAAAAGTAGAGTTAAAGGTCCTCTTCAAGTCTCAGGAATAAATGAGTTTATTGCATAATGAAGGCGTATCCCACTCTTGTTACGTCTGAGACTCCAAATAATCGAATAATTGTGGTACATGTTTCCCTTTTATTTCTTCAGATGTAGAAAATACTAAAGGATTAACTTAACTGAAAACGACCAAACAATTGTCCAAAGTTACTCCTAAATCTTTTCTATGCCAGGTGAAATAATAAGAAGCACCAAAACAGACAAAATACATGACACCAAATTATTAATAATTGCATTCAAACGAATTCTATAATTATGCTTCAACAAATATTATTTGGTAACTATGATCATGTATTTTAGATTAGATTTCCGTTTAAAGTATTCAAGGCCCAGGAAGCTGAGAGTCAGCTTTTAGTCAACCTAGATATACAAAACTAAAAAAGCATGAATTATTGGTACATTGAATATATAGAAACTAGATATCACATCTATATGATGACGTGATTGATGAAAAAAAAATGTATGATTACATTCGCACAATACGGGAAGGTCATATTTTCATCGGCATTTACTTAATTATCATATTGTTATTCGCGTAACTAAGAAAGTAATCTACCAAATTGCCTGAAATTTAGTGAAACAATTGGTCCATGTCCAGTGACCTGCTTGTAGAGTTATGGGAGCGACTCGGTCAAAAGTCAAGGTCATGGTCATTCATAACTCAAAAAGTGTTGAACCATATTGCATGAAAATTGGTGGGATAACTCAGTAACTCAATGGTATACGGAAAACTGCAAGGCGGAAAACTGCCAGGCGAAAAACTGCCGAAGCGGAAAACTGCCAGCCAGAAAACTGCCAGTCACTTATTGGCCATTTATATATTATTTTACTTTTCTGAAATATTATTTGGTTATTAACACATTCTAAGAAGATTTCAATGCATAAAAAAACGGCGTTGACAGATTGGGACATTCTTTTTTTTTACAGTTATAACTAAAGTGTATAGATATTGGATTACTTAATATTCAATGGATAATAGTATTTCAACAAAGCTAAAACACACAGTAAACCAAATTTCAGTACTCACAAAGAAATTACAATTACCATATTAAATTTATTTGTTAAGACACGTACATATAATCTATAAGGATTTTATATACATATTTAGAAAATTAATATCTTGTATATTATAAATAATGTGAATGATTCAAATCACATTTACAATTTTATTCTCCATATCATTAACAATTTCATTTTTACAATTTTCATTTATATGTAAAAGTATTATTAATTAATATGCAATCCAATTCGATCAAGTGAAATTGTCAGAGAATTAGGTAGGTAATATCAGTTTGATAATCATAGATGTTGTGTTGAAAATTCTAAATATTTCACAAATATTGATCGAATTTGTTTTATGATGAGTTCAAGTGAATATTAAGTATGAAGGCTTGTTCAATTCTCAAATTATAAACAAAAAAGAAATAATAAGACACTAAACCCGTTATGAACTGATAATGTAGAAATGCGTTGTGTAAGAAATTACACTCTGTCCCTAATACAATAATTTCTTTGTTTTTTCTCTTAGATTTTTTAGAAAGGTTTTTTTTAATAATGTATTTGTATATATTTTCTAATATTTCTAATCAATTTGTCTATATTTAACAATGTTTTTGTTTTGTGAAAATTTAATGTTCCCTTATCTCCTTTTAACTAGGAGGGAACGTCGTTTTTTCTATAAATTAAAATGGCATTGTTGACTAAAGTCATTAAATTCAGTAAGTGACTGTCAGTTTTCCGCCTGGCAGTTTTCCGCCAGGCAGTTTTCCGCTTCGGCAGTTTTCCGACTGGCAGTTTTCTGCCTGGCAGTTTTCCGGACACCAACTCAATAACTCATAAAGTATTTCATCAAATTGTCTGAAATATAATGATACAATTGGTCAATGTCCAGGAACCATCTGATAGAATTTTGAGAGCGATCCTTTCAAAGGTCAAGGTCAATGTCAACTCAATATCTCAAAAAGAATTGAACCATATAGCACGAAACTTGGTGGGACGACTGGTTATTATACACTATACAGTGAGCAGTTTATTAGATTTTGGGAGAGAACGGGTCAAAGCGGTGGGGTATATGCGCTCTGCCAAGTGCACATAATCTAGTCATTTTATAAAAAAGATAAGGAAAGATAAGAAAACTTTATGTAAACTAGTGAACCCTAAATGAATTAACATTCTAATATGAATCAATGAATAAGCATTGCAAGTTACTTTCATAAGATGGAAGAGAGGAAGAATCAGTTAACTCAGTAGGCAAACAATCCCACAGCCAACGTAAGAAATACAATTCTGACCCGGGCAAGAAGGTTTTATTCCTGGGTTATTCCCTTAATATCTACAATATTCCCTCCTAATCTCGATTCACAGTTTGATGATGAGGGGATATTCCTGTAATAATAATATTGGATAGTATTCAAATTCTTTTACGAGAGAATATCCCAGGAATATTGGAGAGTTACATTATTCGGTCAGATATCATCCAAGGATATTCAGGGAATATCATATTTCTATAGAATTCCATACGAAACAAATAGGAATATTCTTGGAATAAATATTTTTGATAGTATTCCATTCTGAATATCCCATAAATATTCCTAGAATTAACAAAATAGTTGCGTATAATAGTATTCCCAAAAAGGAATGAAGGAATATCCTTGGAACAATTAGGATCTATACAGTATTCTTCTTGAAACAATGAGGGAATGTCACAGGAATCGAACGAAAAATTTTACTTTCTAAGAAATACTTTTGAATATCCCTGGAGCTATTTCAATATTTTTGATAAGGAATATATCCCATTGGGTAATATGAAGGAATGTTCCTGGAAGATGGGAAATTTAAAGTATGTATTTCAAACAACAAAGGAATGTCAATGGAATCGAACGATGATTTTTTTTATTTCCTTAGAATTTGGATGTCTTCTTGGATCACTAAGAAACTTGGGTTTGTGAGATGAACTGTTGTAATTTGGATTTCATATGTTCTCATCTAATTTTTACCATCTATATAATTTTTAACGCTACTGTAGTTTTTGAGGATGTGCAAGAGTTAAGCTCTTCGTCTATGAGGTGTTAGATTTTCGGGTTAGGTATGTGCTTCCATTTTCATCTTCCATTCATACAAAACTCCTTCACGGAGCTTTTCTGCATCCATGAGCTTTGTCACCGACTTATAATGTGACTTCTTCTCTAAGTCAGTGTCCTTTCTGGCTGCTTCTTCCAGTCTCTTGTATTTCAAAACGTCATTGTTATGGCCTTTTGTTCTAAAGCAGATACTAAACAACCAATTAAATTAAAAAATATCGCTCTAAATGAATAGAGTTTCGGATCAGTAAATTTAATGCTGGCTCCCTATTATAAATTAGTAGTCAATTCAAGAAAAAAGAGGTTAGTATTGTGA